>ONZH01004063.1:0-222356 GCA_900303285.1 Rhinella marina
CGTCTGCTGCAATATGGCGTCCCTCACCTCTGGGGCGCTGTGCTTCCTGTCGCCCAAGCTGATGAGCTTTAGCACCGCCTGCTGACGTCTCCCCGCACCAGTGCTGCAACGCTTCCAGCTAGCGGCTGAGGGAGATGTTAAGGCACAGGAGGAGGAGGAGGAGGAGGAGGAGGAGGGGGTTTATCAGAACCCATGCTGGCAATCTTGGGTGGGGGTGGTAGGTAGGCCGTCTCTGTTTGCGACCCCGTCCCCGCTTCCACTACATTCACCCAGTGTGCCGTCAAAGAGATGTAGCGTCCCTGGCCGCAAGCGCTTGTCCACGAGTCGGTGGTCAAGTGGACCTTTGCGCTGACTGCGTACCTCAGGGCCCGCCTGATGTTACGCGACACGTGCTGGTGCAGGGCGGGGACGGCACTCCGGGAAAAGTAGTGGCGGCTGGGGACGGAATAGCGAGGTGCGGCAGCCGCCATCAGGTCGCGGAAGGCCTGCGTCTCCACAAGCCTAAACGGCAACATCTCCAGGGCCAGCAGTTTGGAGATGTGGCAGCTTAAGGCTTGGGCTTGGGGGTGACTCGAGGCGTACTTCCGCCTGCGGTCGAACGCCTGCGAGATGGACAGTTGATGGGACGAGGAGTGTGAAGGTGCAGGCGAAGAGGCGGGGGAAGGGGAGGCTGAAGGAGAAGGCCCCAAAGTAGCCGAGGCAGAGGCAGATGTGGAGGTGTCCTGGCTGGAGGTCTGGACCGCAGTGGCAGCACACAACAAAGGGAAGAGGCAGTGGCAGCAGGACCGGCGCAGGTTGTATTGCGTTTGCTCTCTCCCACTCAGCCCAGTGCTTGACTTCCAAGTGACGCCGCATGCCTGAGGTGGTCAGATTGCTCTTCTCAGAGCCCCTACTCAGTTTTGAGTGGCAGAGTGTGCAAACCGCGCTCAGTTTGTCATCCGCACAAACATTAAAAAATCTCCACACCACAGAAGTACGAGGCCTCGATGGGGGAGCTTCACGCGACTGCCCGCTGCCGGGAACAGCTTCGGCCGTGCTGGCTGTGGCCTCACTACTCTGTCTGGACTGTCCTCTGCCTCTGGACATCCCTCTGCCTGTGGACATCCCTCTGCCTGTGGACATCCCTCTGCCTCTGGACATCCCTCTGCCTCTGGACATCCCTCTGCCTGTGGACATCCCTCTGCCTGTGGACATCCCTCTGCCTCTTGCTGCCTTTTTCGGTGCTGCGCAGACCACCACCTCTCCACTGCTTTCCCCGCTGGACATCACCCCTGGCCAAGTGGGGTCGGTCATTTCGTCATCCACCACCTCCTCTTCCTCACTCTGCTCCTCCTCCTGCCCACTGGACATTCCAACAGCCTCCCTTGATGGCAACTGCGTCTCATCATCATCATCGCTCATGATAACAGATGCTGGTTCAGGGTCCACATCAGCAGGAGATGGCGAAAACTCAAGTGTTTGGGCATCACTACAAACAAATTCCTCTGCTAGCTCCTGGGATTCTTCCGGCACATCTGAAAAAGGACCCGAAAAGAGCTCCTGGGAGGGGTCAAGGGTGGGATGACTCTGTTGGCCAGGTGTGGAGGAAGGAGGGTCAGAGTGAGACTGTGTGGATGACTGGCTGGTGGACAACTGTGTGGAAGCGCTATCGGCTATCCATTGCACCACCTGTTCAACCTGCTCAGGCCTCAACAGCGGTGTAACTCGCCCCCCTGCTTAACTGTCCCATAAAGGCAGGGATTCTGGATGAGTGTGATCCTGGCTGACCCTCACCAGCACGCATTGTATCCCCACTGGCTTCAACAAGGCCACCAACAGCATTTCCGCGCCCCCGTCCTCGTCCACGTCCGATTCCGCTAGCCCCCCTCCGCATTTTTTTTTTTTTTTGTTGCAAATACAATATTTGGGGTATATAATTAGGTATGTGAAATAATTTAGCAAGGAGAACGCACAGTACAGTGGCCAATTAAAAGGCCTAGATATTGTATATTTCAAGGTACACAGCCGTGTAGTAACAGAACAGACGGTGGGTATTTACACCAGGTATGTGAGATAATTTAGCAAGAAAACGCACAGTACAGTGGCCTATTAAATGGCCTAGATATTGTATATTTCAAGGTACACAGCCGTGTAGTAACAGAACAGACGGTGGGTATTTACACCAGGTATGTGAGATAATTTAGCAAGAGAACGCACAGTACAGTGGCCTATTAAAATGCCTAGATATTGTATATTTCAAGGTACACAGCCGTGTAGTAACTGAACAGACGGTGGGTATTTACACCAGGTATGTGAGATAATTTAGCAAGAGAACGCACAGTACAGTGGCCTATTAAATGGCCTAGATATTGTATATTTCAAGGTACACAGCCGTGTAGTAACAGAACAGACGGTGGGTATTTACACCAGGTATGTGAGATAATTTAGCAAGAGAACGCACAGTACAGTGGCCTATTAAAATGCCTAGATATTGTATATTTCAAGGTACACAGCCGTGTAGTAACTGAACAGACGGTGGGTATTTACACCAGGTATGTGAGATAATTTAGCAAGAGAACGCACAGTACAGTGGCGTATTAAATGGCCTAGATATTGTATATTTCAAGGTACACAGCCGTGTAGTAACAGAACAGACGGTGGGTATTTACACCAGGTATGTGAGATAATTTAGCAAGAGAACGCACAGTACAGTGGCCTATTAAATGGCCTAGATATTGTATATTTCAAGGTACACAGCCGTGTAGTAACAGAACAGACGGTGGGTATTTACACCAGGTATGTGAAATAATTTAGCAAGAGAACGCACAGTACAGTGGCCTATTAAAATGCCTAGATATTGTATATTTCAAGGTACACAGCCGTGTAGTAACTGAACAGACGGTGGGTATTTACACCAGGTATGTGAGATAATTTAGCAAGAGAACGCACAGTACAGTGGCCTATTAAAATGCCTAGATATTGTATATTTCAAGGTACACAGCCGTGTAGTAACTGAACAGACGGTGGGTATTTACACCAGGTATGTGAGATAATTTAGCAAGAGAACGCACAGTACAGTGGCCTATTAAATGGCCTAGATATTGTATATTTCAAGGTACACAGCCGTGTAGTAACAGAACAGACGGTGGGTATTTACACCAGGTATGTGAAATAATTTAACAAGAGAACGCACAGTACAGTGGCGTATTAAATGGCCTAGATATTGTATATTTCAAGGTACACAGCCGTGTAGTAACAGAACAGACGGTGGGTATTTACACCAGGTATGTGAGATAATTTAGCAAGAGAACGCACAGTACAGTGGCCTATTAAAATGCCTAGATATTGTATATTTCAAGGTACACAGCCGTGTAGTAACTGAACAGACGGTGGGTATTTACACCAGGTATGTGAAATAATTTAACAAGAGAACGCACAGTACAGTGGCGTATTAAATGGCCTAGATATTGTATATTTCAAGGTACACAGCCGTGTAGTAACAGAACAGACGGTGGGTATTTACACCAGGTATGTTAGATAATTTAGCAAGAGAACGCACAGTACAGTGGCCTATTAAAATGCCTAGATATTGTATATTTCAAGGTACACAGCCGTGTAGTAACTGAACAGACGGTGGGTATTTACACCAGGTATGTGAGATAATTTAGCAAGAGAACGCACAGTACAGTGGCCTATTAAATGGCCTAGATATTGTATATTTCAAGGTACACAGCCGTGTAGTAACAGAACAGACGGTGGGTATTTACACCAGGTATGTGAGATAATTTAGCAAGAGAACGCACAGTACAGTGGCCTATTAAAATGCCTAGATATTGTATATTTCAAGGTACACAGCCGTGTAGTAACTGAACAGACGGTGGGTATTTACACCAGGTATGTGAAATAATTTAACAAGAGAACGCACAGTACAGTGGCGTATTAAATGGCCTAGATATTGTATATTTCAAGGTACACAGCCGTGTAGTAACAGAACAGACGGTGGGTATTTACACCAGGTATGTGAGATAATTTAGCAAGAGAACGCACAGTACAGTGGCCTATTAAATGGCCTAGATATTGTATATTTCAAGGTACACAGCCGTGTAGTAACAGAACAGACGGTGGGTATTTACACCAGGTATGTGAAATAATTTAACAAGAGAACGCACAGTACAGTGGCGTATTAAATGGCCTAGATATTGTATATTTCAAGGTACACAGCCGTGTAGTAACAGAACAGACGGTGGGTATTTACACCAGGTATGTGAGATAATTTAGCAAGAAAACGCACAGTACAGTGGCCTATTAAATGGCCTAGATATTGTATATTTCAAAGTACACAGCCGTGTAGTAACAGAACAGACGGTGGGTATTTACACCAGGTATGTGAGATAATTTAGCAAGAGAACGCACAGTACAGTGGCCTATTAAAATGCCTAGATATTGTATATTTCAAGGTACACAGCCGTGTAGTAACTGAACAGACGGTGGGTATTTACACCAGGTATGTGAGATAATTTAACAAGAGAACGCACAGTACAGTGGCCTATTAAATGGCCTAGATATTGTATATTTCAAGGTACACAGCCGTGTACTAACTGAACAGACGGTGGGTATTTACACCAGGTATACAAAAAGGGTATTGCAGGCACACAGAACCCAGAACACTAGAGCCAAATAAACTGTATTTAAAAAAATAAAATAAAATTCACAGCCGTATACTGCCAGATCAGATGGTGCATATACACACTAGTTATATAACAGGGTTTTTCAGCCAAAAAGAACGCTGAACATTAGTGCCAAATATAGTTTGGTATGTAGCAGAGCACCTAATACACCACTAATGCCTCTCTCTGTCCCTACTCCAGCAGCTATCCCTGAATACAGCAGCCGTTCTCTGTAAAGTGTATCTTGTAGTAAAGCTATCACTGTAGTGCACTATAGTAGCCCTGATAAGGGCTTTTAATCACGCTCCTGCCTGTCCAACTGCTAAAACCTGTCTGTCCCTTCTCCAGCCTCTGTCCCTGACTAAGTTCACGCAGCATATGCGTACGAGCAGGAAGAGCTGAGTTTTTAATATTCGAGGTCACATGGTTTTTCCAGCCAATCCATGTAGACGCTGTTTTCGCGCTGCCAGCGTGCTCAGCGTGCCTGTCATACCCCCCCTGCATGTTGATTGGTGGAAAAAGAGCGCCAGGGAAGGTGGGAGGGGAAACGAATTCTAAGTGCGCCATCGCCGTTATACTCGATTGAAATCGAGTATGCCGAATAGCGTAGTATTCGATCGAATACCGGCTCGATCGAACACTACTCGCTCATCTCTAATACACACAGACTACATACAAACAAACATACAGACATACATACAAACATACAGACATACATACATACTCACATACTCCCGGGACGCCGGCAGCAGGTCTTCACGCGCCTCCTGCACGCTGCGATGACGTTTCCCCACTGCGCCCAGCAGAGGGCGCTGTGGGGAATCGTCATCACTGCGCGCAGGAGGCGCGTGAAGACGTTCTGCCGGCGTCCCAGGAGTATGTGAGTATGTATGTATGTCTGTATGTTTGTATGTATGTCTGTATGTCTGTATGTAGTCTGTGTGTTGTTTTAATGTGTGTCATGTGTGGGGCCGGAGCGCTGCTCCGGCTCCACACATGTATAGCGTTAGCACGGATCCGTCGGCACCCTTTAGGTGCCGGATCCGTGCTAACGCTAGTGTGAAAGTAGCCTTAGGCCTCTCCCTGAGGCACCTTCTAGCGCAGTATCTGAAGAATCTTATAGTTCTACGCTAAAATACATAGGAATAATGAGGTGGATGAAACAAGTGATGTAGAGCAGATGAATATGAGCAGAGGGAAGGAACAGTTGTAGCAGTTACAGATAAGGATGGAGATAAGGAGTGTGAAGGTTTCTATTGTCCTTTAGTAGATATCCAGTCCATGCATACGATGAACCCAAGAAGTCTTAGTGGTACAATCCTTAAAGGGAATCTATCACAAAAACCTGTTCTATATTTTATTTATGCTAAAAAAATCTATTATATATTTGTAAGAAATAATAAATAAATAAATAAAAATTCCAATGTGTGAAATATTATAAATAAATATTAGATTTTACCATATTTACCATCTTTGGTCACCAGGGGGCGCTCTGCTGGCCAAATGAGGCTTTGAGCAACCTGTAAGTAGGCATGCTGCAAAAAAGTGGGTGGTACCAATGACATCACCAATTCACACCTTCAGCGGTGACATCACTGCTTCAGCAAGATAAGATGAGACAATGGCTTCATTACAAAAACACAGATCTCTGCTCCTCAGTCTCCTCCCCCACTGGTCACATGGCCGATTACATCACTAAGGTCCTACAGCCCCAAGAACCTCCATCTACTCTGTTTCTGAGTCCCCAGCAGCAAGGAGGGAGGACCTGGCTGTGTGTTACTGGTGTCATCACAGGGGCGGGCTCACATCTTCCATTCATTCTCTATAGGGTCAGCAGCGACTGAGGAAGCCTATGTACATGCCTGAGGTGCCATTGTGTTGTAAATCCAGACTGTCACACTTTACTTCCAACATGGCAGCCCCCATGTAAGGCAAGAAAACTGAATTAAAAAAAAAAACATTTACACAATTTGAAAAATACATTATGTTAAAACCTGCTTTTGTTATGTTGTAAAACATATCAAAAATTTTTTCTTCGCGATAGTGTCCCTTTAAGAAATGTAAAAGAACAAAAAATCACGTGTGTCAAAGGTGGTCATGAGTAGGGATGAGCGGACCCATGGAAGTTTGAGTTCGCCGGGCTCAGGTCAAAGTTCGGGTTCAGGACTCGAACTTGACCCGAACTTCACCCCGAACCCAGACCCCATTAAAGTCAAGGGGGACCCGAACGTTACTTTATTATTTTAAGTTCTAACATGGTTATAACAGAAAATAATAGCATTCTTGAGACAGAATGCTAAATAAATGGCCATTTAGGGGTTAAAAATGATAAAAAAAACCTCACCTCATCCACTTCAGCAGCCGGTATCCTCTTCTATCTTCTTTCTGCAGGACCTGCGGTGATGTCATCACAGGTCCTTTTGCAGGTCCTGCAGAAAGAAGAAATAAGAGGATACCGGCTGCGCGATCAAGTGGATCAGGTTAGTTTTTCTATTATTTTTAACCCCTGAGTGACCATTTTATTTAGCATTCTGTCTTAAGAATGCTATTATTTTCCAATATAACCATGTTATAACGGAAAAGAATAAAATCACCCGAACACCGAACCCGAACTTTACTGAAAAATCCCACTTTCAGGTACGGGTACCCGAACTCGCAAAGTTCGGTATAAACCTGAATTTTGCAGTTCGGGTTCGCTCATCTCTAGTCATGAGCTTGTATTCCCAGACTCCTGTCCTTGTGAGATTTGAAATTCCCTTTTAATATCAAGACTTTCAGGTCTGTGATGTTTTTGTCATGTCGACAAATAGAAGCATACATAGAAATCATTGGTCCCCATAGCAAGAATCTGAATTGTACCCTCATGCCCTGCCCCCTCCCATTACCCACCCCCTATCCCCTCCCACTACCTACTCCTAACCCCTCCCACTGCCTACTCCTAACCCCTCCCACTACCTACTCCTAACCCCTCCCACTGCCTACCCTGGCTTCTCCCTGCCCATCCAGGGTTTACGAGTCAATCGTTTCAGCCACCACCCAGTCTCCATCACAGATTCCAGACAAAAATAAAGATCAAAATAACACTGCTTGTAGGGGTATTTCATCCGTAAAAATGCCTGTACTCACGCCAAATTTCGAAAGACCCCATAGCTGTAAATTGTTTCTGTCCGGTGCCGGCATTGTTTGGCACATGTCAAATCTGGTGATTCTGGTATTCTGCTTCTGTGCTGAAACAGAATACCGGAACTTAATCGCAAGTGTGCGCCTAGCCTTTCCCCATGAACTGTGCCTGCTGCTGTTTTACCCTCCCCCAATGCTGACTTAGGGCCTGGAGCAGATCTTCACAGAGATGGACTGAGTAATGACTGGTGACGCTGCTAGATCAGGTCAGGTCCGGACTGGTCAGTCAGGTCACAGTGTGACACGTGCTAGAAGAGGAACAAGGTCAGGACAAGGTATTTTGGTGGTCCAGGCAGATTAGGTAAATGGTGGCAAATTTTAAAAGGTGCAGTCACAAAATATTAAAGGGGTTTTCTCATCACAGACAATGGGGGCATATCGTTAGGACCCGCACCTATATCAGGAACGGAGCCCTGCAAGGTGGTGGCTGGAGGACTCCGATCCGCCCACCACCGAGCACATTCCTCATAGAAGTGAATGGGAGCGCACCGCGCAAGACCTGCCACTTCTCCCATTTTCTTCTATGGGCCTGACGGAAATAGCCGAGCCATAGAAAATGAATGGAGGGTGGCTGCGCATGCACGGTGCACCCTCCAACACTTTCAGGGCTCTGTCCTCAACATAGGTGCGGGTCCCAGCGATGGGACCGGCACTTATAAGAAAATGGGGCATATTCTAGAGATATGCCCCCATTGTCTGTGATGAGACAACCTCTTTAAAATATTTAATCCCGTTACAACTGATGATTCTCTGACTGCTGTAGAACATAATATTACACACCTCACACCTTTAGCCATAGCAACGTGCACCTGCACACTGGGATGTGCTGACTGAAATCCCCTTTTTTTCTTTGTAAGTTATACATCTTCTTGTATATAGTGATATGGAGCATGCTGGTATAACCTGGGTATCTCCTGTATATAATTATATATGTACAGCTGGTATAAGTTATACATCTTCTGTATATAGTGATATGGACCATGCTGGTATAACCTGGGTATCTCCTGTATATAATTATATATGTACAGCTGGTATAAGTTATACATCTTCTTGTATACAGTGATATGGAGCATGCTGGTATAACCTGGGTATCTCCTGTATATAATTATATATGTACAGCTGGTATAAGTTATACATCTTCTTGTATATAGTGATATGGAGCATGCTGGTATAACCTGGGTATCTCCTGTATATAATTATATATGTACAGCTGGTATAAGTTATACATCTTCTTGTATACAGTGATATGGAGCATGCTGGTATAACCTGGGTATCTCCTGTATATAATTATATATGTACAGCTGGTATAAGTTATACATCTTCTGTATATAGTGATATGGACCATGCTGGTATAACCTGGGTATCTCCTGTATATAATTATATATGTACAGCTGGTATAAGTTATACATCTTCTGTATATAGTGATATGGACCATGCTGGTATAACCTGGGTATCTCCTGTATATAATTATATATGTACAGCTGGTATAAGTTATACATCTTCTTGTATATAGTGATATGGAGCATGCTGGTATAACCTGGGTATCTCCTGTATATAATTATATATGTACAGCTGGTATAAGTTATACATCTTCTTGTATATAGTGATATGGAGCATGCTGGTATAACCTGGGTATCTCCTGTATATAATTATATATGTACAGCTGGTATAAGTTATACATCTTCTTGTATATAGTGATATGGAGCATGCTGGTATAACCTGGGTATCTCCTGTATATAATTATATATGTACAGCTGGTATAAGTTATACATCTTCTTGTATATAGTGATATGGAGCATGCTGGTATAACCTGGGTATCTCCTGTATATAATTATATATGTACAGCTGGTATAAGTTATACATCTTCTTGTATATAGTGATATGGAGCATGCTGGTATAACCTGGGTATCTCCTGTATATAATTATATATGTACAGCTGGTATAAGTTATACATCTTCTTGTATATAGTGATATGGAGCATGCTGGTATAACCTGGGTATCTCCTGTATATAATTATATATGTACAGCTGGTATAAGTTATACATCTTCTTGTATATAGTGATATGGAGCATGCTGGTATAACCTGGGTATCTCCTGTATATAATTATATATGTACAGCTGGTATATGTTATACATCTTCTTGTATATAGTGATATGGAGCATGCTGGTATAACCTGGGTATCTCCTGTATATAATTATATATGTACAGCTGGTATAAGTTATACATCTTCTTGTATATAGTGATATGGAGCATGCTGGTATAACCTGGGTATCTCCTGTATATAATTATATATGTACAGCTGGTATAAGTTATACATCTTCTTGTATATAGTGATATGGAGCATGCTGGTATAACCTGGGTATCTCCTGTATATAATTATAGATGTACAGCTGGTATAAGTTATACATCTTCTTGTATATAGTGATATGGAGCATGCTGGTATAACCTGGGTATCTCCTGTATATAATTATATATGTACAGCTGGTATAAGTTATACATCTTCTGTATATAGTGATATGGGGCATGCTGGTATAACCTGGGTATCTCCTGTATATAATTATATATGTACAGCTGGTATAAGTTATACATCTTCTTGTATATAGTGATATGGAGCATGCTGGTATAACCTGGGTATCTCCTGTATATAATTATATATGTACAGCTGGTATAAGTTATACATCTTCTTGTATATAGTGATATGGAGCATGCTGGTATAACCTGGGTATCTCCTGTATATAATTATATATGTACAGCTGGTATAAGTTATACATCTTCTTGTATATAGTGATATGGAGCATGCTGGTATAACCTGGTATCTCCTGTATATAATTATATATGTACAGCTGGTATAAGTTATACATCTTCTTGTATATAGTGATATGGAGCATGCTGGTATAACCTGGGTATCTCCTGTATATAATTATATATGTACAGCTGGTATAAGTTATACATCTTCTTGTATATAGTGATATGGAGCATGTTGGTATAACCTGGGTATCTCCTGTATATAATTATATATGTACAGCTGGTATAAGTTATACATCTTCTTGTATATAGTGATATGGAGCATGCTGGTATAACCTGGGTATCTCCTGTATATAATTATATATGTACAGCTGGTATAAGTTATACATCTTCTTGTATACAGTGATATGGAGCATGCTGGTATAACCTGGGTATCTCCTGTATATAATTATATATGTACAGCAGGTATAAGTTATACATCTTCTGTATATAGTGATATGGAGCATGCTGGTATAACCTGGGTATCTCCTGTATATAATTATATACGTACAGCTGGTATAAGTTATACATCTTCTTGTATACAGTGATATGGAGCATGCTGGTATAACCTGGGTATCTCCTGTATATAATTATATATGTACAGCTGGTATAAGTTATACATCTTCTTGTATATAGTGATATGGAGCATGCTGGTATAACCTGGGTATCTCCTGTATATAATTATATATGTACAGCTGGTATAAGTTATACATCTTCTGTATATAGTGATATGGAGCATGCTGGTATAACCTGGGTATCTCCTGTATATAATTATATATGTACAGCTGGTATAAGTTATACATCTTCCTGTATACAGTGATATGGAACATGCTGGTATAACCTGGGTATCTCCTGTATATAATTATACATGTACAGCTGGTATAAGTTATACATCTTCTTGTATATAGTGATATGGAGCATGCTGGTATAACCTGGGTATCTCCTGTATATAATATATATGTACAGCTGGTATAAGTTATACATCTTCTGTATATAGTGATATGGAGCATGCTGGTATAACCTGGGTATCTCCTGTATATAATTATATATGTACAGCTGGTATAAGTTATACATCTTCTGTATATAGTGATATGGAGCATGCTGGTATAACCTGGGTATCTCCTGTATATAATTATATATGTACAGCTGGTATAAGTTATACATCTTCCTGTATACAGTGATATGGAACATGCTGGTATAACCTGGGTATCTCCTGTATATAATTATACATGTACAGCTGGTATAAGTTATACATCTTCTTGTATATAGTGATATGGAGCATGCTGGTATAACCTGGGTATCTCCTGTATATAATATATATGTACAGCTGGTATAAGTTATACATCTTCTTGTATATAGTGATATGGAGCATGCTGGTATAACCTGGGTATCTCCTGTATATAATATATATGTACAGCTGGTATAAGTTATACATCTTCTTGTATATAGTGATATGGAGCATGCTGGTATAACCTGGGTATCTCCTGTATATAATTATATATGTACAGCTGGTATAAGTTATACATCTTCTTGTATATAGTGATATGGAGCATGCTGGTATAACCTGGGTATCTCCTGTATATAATTATATATGTACAGCTGTTATAAGTTATATATCTTCTTGTATATAGTGATATGGACCATGCTGGTATAACCTGGGTATCTCCTGTATATAATTATATATGTACAGCTGGTATAAGTTATACATCTTGTATATTATGTATGTTACAGGTGAGGGCCCCTCATTTCCCTTATTGGGGCCCCTTTTATTAATGATACAGCTGTTTCTTCTGCATAGGTCACACTCGGTTTCATCTTTGTAGACCTCTGGTCTGATTTTTGCCTGTAATTTCAGTTTTTCTTTCCCACTGTCTCACTATTTGGCACATTCTCTGTGTGTCGGATCGTGCATGGCTGCCCCCAGCATTGAAGAGGTTATGCAGAAGCTGCTCACCCGTTCTTACAGATTCTGTTTTAATGAGGCCAGCTGTTCCGGAGAGAGAGGAATCTAAGAGATTAGTGCCGGAATAATGTGAATTGCGTTGAAGCTTTGAACGCCGCTTGCCACCACATTTTTTCCACCGCTCCGCACGTTTCCTCTATTGGCAAGACTGCAAATCAGGGTCCTTAGTTTGCTGAATTAGAAGCTGCTAATTGCCCACTTCATCTCAGTGAAATGCGCAATTTGCTTACTTGAAAGTGCAATTTATAGGCCTGCGTCTGTTTGCATGTGGCGAGCCTGAAGTAAGCTTTGAAATCTCGTTCGGATTGGGGAGGGGGGGATGGCAATGGAGAACGCGGCAGCTGGGAATATTCTACTTCTCTAATTGGTTGGGGATTGAGTTGTCCACTTTTGTGACATTTACTAATGAAAGTGTCTCCCGGGGACAAACCTATATTATCAGGTGGTGGAGTTCGGATAGGACTCTCATCTCCGTTATTTTTATCATATTCAGATGGGCTATAAATATAACACAATTTATAGAGGACAGAAATCAGACCTGGAGAAGAGGAGCCTCACTGCGCCTCAAGTCGCCTCATAAACACTTTATTATGGGAAATGCCTAGAATATTAAAATTGTGTATTGGCGTTGGGTGACCGCCACTTTACAGGTCCGTTAGGTGCTATCCCCCAATTTAAAAAAAATAAATAAAAAAAATTGAAGAACATAGACTGTAAACAGGGGTGCACCGTCAATGAGGCCAGGTGAGGCGATCACCTCAGGCAGCACCAGGGAGGGGCAAGAGGGAGGCAGTGGAAGGGCCATGGGCAATCAGAGCTTTCATTGTGGCAGAGGGGTTATATTAAGAAATTGGCATGGGGGGTAGAGAGGCGCCGATTCAGTTTTCACCTCAGGTAAGGTCAGGGGTGGACTGGGAACTTAAAGTGGCCCTGGAAAAAATACTAAAAGTGGCCCTGTTTTGTAGTCGAGTCCAAATTGATGGAAGGCAGAGCCAGCAATACCATATTAGGATACATTATACCGCCCCAACAGAGCCCAATACCACATACTGCCAGCAGCACAAAGTAGATCCCCAAAAACTTCCACTGGCCAGCAGTGAGGAGGGCCCAGGTGGCCTTCTGAGGAGCGGCCCACAGGGAAATTTCTCTGTAAGGTCTATGGCCAATCCGCCCCTGGGTAAGGTGCACCCGGACTGTAAATGTACTTAAGTGCACATGTAGACCTTCCACTTGTCTACGTTTGTTGATGTCAGTCTTTACTGAAGGATTTTAATTTTGTTTGCAATTAGGAAAACAAAGATACGTAGGGGGTTATTTATCATAGCTCTACATCAGTTTTCTGTGAAAAAGCCACATATTTTAATTCAACTGCCAGTTTGCAACACATTTGGAATGTTTTAGCTTTTAACGACATCCTTGTCACTTTTCCAAAAAATTGACCTGGGCTTGGACTGTAGGAGGAAGGCAGTGGGAGCTCTGTGTCACCAGTGGAAAGCCAGTCAATAGTTAATGACCTCCATAGGAGGGATAGAAAGAAGTTGGAGGGAGAATGGAAGAAGATAAAGAAAGAAGACTGAAAGTAGAGTGGGAAGAAGTGGAGAGAGGTAAGTGGAGACAGAAAAGAGAGAATATATAGAAAAGGAGAAATAGAAGACAATGGAAGAAGAGGAAAAAGAAGAAGACGAAGAAAAATGAAGAGAAAGAACGAGGAGGAAGGAAAAGAAGAGAGAAAAAGAGAGGAGAGAAAAGAGATAAGAGAAAGGGAGAGACAGAAGAAGAAATAAAGACAAAGAAAAGGAGAGAAAAAAGAATTTGAGAATGAGAAAAGAATAAAAAAAGAGACTCAATAAAGATGGGATGGGAGACAGAACAATCGAAATGGATGGAGAGAGAAGAATAAGATTGAAGAATAAGAGAGCAGATTCAGTGAAAAAGAGAAAAGAAGAGAGTGAGAAGAAGAGGGAGAATAGGGAAGAGAAAAAAGGAGATGAGAGAAGGAGAAGAAAGGAGAAAGAAAAAAACATAATGGAAGAAGATCGAGAAAATATGAAGAGAGAAGAAGAGAGATGGAAGAGAAAGAGAGAGAAAGCAGATTAAGAGATAAAGAGGAGAGGAGAGAATGAGGAGAAGAGGGAGAAGAGGGAAGAAAGAAAAGAAGAACAGATAAGAAGGGGAAGAGAGGAAAGAGAGAAAAGAATTGGAAGGAGATAAAGGGAAAGGGGGAGAAAGAAAAGAAGAGAAGAGAGAGAAGAAAAGAGAGGAGAAAGAGGAAGAAGTACAAGAGAGAAAAAAAGAAGGAAGAGAGAAGAAGAGAAAGAAGTGGAGAAAGAAGGGAAAAGGCAGAAAGGAGGAGAGAGACAGATAGAGAAATGAGGAGACAAGATTAAGGGAAGTAGGAAGAGAATACATAAAGACGGGAAAGTGAGAATAATATCAAAATGAGAAATGAAGGAGTAAACTGAAGCTCAGAGAGGAGAGAGGCGAGAGTGTGAATTAGTAATAAGAAAACAGAATAAAAGATGGCATTAAAGGGAATCTGAACGTTCAGAAACATCCCCCCAAACTCCAGTAAGCGGTGTACGGTGTAATTCTGGAATTCTTATTTTTACACTCGCTGTTAGAAGGACTCTGTGTGCCCGCCAAGTGGCTGTAACATGAATGTAGATGACTCCCGCACGTGCACGTGTAATGGAGAGGAATCCAGGAGGAGTCCTCTCTCTGCAATTTATGGCCGGTTTGTGGGAGAACAGAATCTGAATGCGAGTGAATATAAAGATACAACTTACAGAATAAGAATCATTTATCCTGCACACTGAGAGCGAGAGAGAGGAAGTGAGACGAGAGTGCGATGTGGGAAAGAGAGTGTCTGACAGAACGAAGACCGGAGAGAAGGGAAAGATATGGTGAGAGGCAAAGAGCGAGAGAACAAGAGCGGAAGAGAGGTGGGGATGGAGAAAAAGAAGAAGGTGACTTTATTGAGGCTACATTCACATGACCTCTGCGGATCTGCAAAACACGGACACCAGCCATGTGCATTCTGCATTTTGCAATTGTGGACAAGAATAGGACATGCTCTATCTTTTTTGCAGGGCCGCGGAGCAGAAGTACGGATGCGGACTGTGCACAGTGTGTTGTCCGTGTCTTTTGCGACCCCATTGACCATATGTATTTTGTAGTCTGCAATAAAAAAGATCCACAAAAAATACGGATGACGCATGTGTTGCATCCATTTTTTGTGGATCCATTGTAACAATGCCTATCCTTGTCTGCAAAATGGACAAAGATAGGACATGTTCTATTTTTTCTTGTAACATAGTAACATAGTAACATAGTTTGTAAGGCCGAAAAAAGACATCTGTCCATCCAGTTCAGCCTGTTTTCCTACAAGTTGATCCAGGGGAAGGCAAAAAACCCTGTGAGGTAGAAGCCAATTTTCCTCACTTTAGGGGGAAAAATTCCTTCCCGACTCCAGTCAGGCAATCAGAATAACTCCCTGGATCAACGACCCCTCTCTAGTAACTATAACCTGTAATATTATTACCCTCCAGAAATACATCCAGGCCCTTCTTGAACTCTCTTAGTGAACTTACCATCACCACCTCCTCAGGCAGAGAGTTCCATAGTCTCACTGCTCTTACCGTAAAGAATCCTCTTCTATGTTTATGTACAAACCTTCTTTCCTCCAGACGCAGAGGATGTCCCCTCGTCATGGTCACTGTCCTCGGGATAAATAGATGATGGGAGAGATCTCTGTACTGACCTCTGATATATTTATACATAGTTATTAGATCTCCCCTCAGTCGTCTTTTTTCTAAAGTGAATAAGCCTAATTTTGATAATCTTTCTGGGTACTGTAGTCCACCCATTCCAGTTATTACTTTAGTTGCCCTCCTCTGAACCCTCTCCAGCTCTGCTATGTCTGCCTTGTTCACAGGAGCCCAGAACTGTACACAGTACTCCATATGTGGTCTGACTAGTGATTTGTAAAGTGGCAGGACTATGTTCTCATCACGGGCATCTATGCCTCTTTTGATGCAACCCATTATCTTATTGGCCTTGGCAGCAGCTGTCTGACACTGGTTTCTGCAGCTTAGTTTACTGTTCACTAAAATTCCTAGGTCCTTTTCCATGTCAGAGTTACCCAATGCTTTACCATTTAGTATGTACTGGTGACTTGCATTATTCCTTCCCATATGCATAACCTTACATTTGTCAGTGTTAAACCTCATCTGCCACTTTTCTGCCCAAGCCTCCAGTCTGTCCAGATCCTGCTGTAGCAGTGCACTGTCCTCTTCTGTGTTAATTACTTTACACAGTTTAGTGTCATCTGCAAAAATTGATATTTTACTGTGCAAGCTTTCTACAAGATCATTAATAAATATATTGAAAAGAACAGGACCCAATACAGACCCCTGTGGTACCCCACTAGTGACAGTGACCCAATCTGAGTATGTACCGTTAATAACCACCCTCTGTTTTCTATCACTAAGCCAGTTACTTACCCACATACAGACATTTTCTCCCAGGCCAAGCATTCTCATTTTGTATACTAACCTTTTATGTGGTACAGTGTCAAACGCTTTGGAGAAGTCCAAATATACGACATCCATTGAGTCGCCGCGGTCAAGTCTAGAACTTACCTCCTCATAGAAACTGATTAAATTGGTTTGACATGACCGATCCCTCATGAAGCCATGCTGATATGGAGTTATTTGCTTATTTTCATTGAGGTACTCCAAGATAGCATCTCTCAGAAAACCTTCAAACAGTTTACCCACAACAGACGTTAAACTTACCGGCCTATAGTTTCCAGGCTCTGTTTTTGGACCCTTTTTGAATATTGGCACCACATTTGCTATGCGCCAATCCTGTGGAACACTCCCCGTCAGTATAGAGTCCTTAAATATCAGAATAAGGGTCTGTCGATTACATTACTTAATTCTCTTAGGATACGGGGGTGTATGCCATCCGGTCCTGGTGATTTGTCTATTTTAATATTTTTAAGACGTTGCTGCACCTCTTCCTGGGTCAGAGAGGACACTTTTAAAGGGGAATTTACTTTTATACTCTGCATTTCATCTGACATTTTATTTTCCTCAGTGAATACAGTGGAGAAAAAGTTATTTAGCAGCTTCGCTTTCTCCTCATCGCTCTCTGCTACTCCCCCCTCATTACTCTGTAAGGGGCCCACACCTTCAGGTTTATACTTTTTAGTATTTATATAATTGAAGAACATTTTAGGGTTAGTTTTACTCTCTTTGGCGATTAATCTCTCGGTCTCTAGTTTGGCTGTTTTTATGTGTCTTTTACATATTCTATTTTTTTCCTTATAGTTTTTCAATGCTTCCTCACTCCCCTCCTGTTTTAGTGATTTAAATGCTTTCTTTTTGTCATTTATTGCTTTCTTTACAGCTCTATTTATCCACATTGGTTTTTTCTTGTTCCTTAACCTTTTATTCCCATAAGGTATGTACCTCTCACAATTAGATATTAGGATGCTTTTAAAAATATCCCATTTTGTGGCTGTATTTTTATTTTTGAGGACTTTGTCCCAGTTAGTTAGGCCTATGGCCTCTCTTAGTTGGCTAAGTTTTGCTTTTTTGAAGTTTGGTATTTTTGTTCCTCCCTGAAGAAACGCTCTTTTGAATGACAATTGGAAGGTTATTATATTATGGTCACTGTTTCCCAGGTGTCCCCCGACCTGCACATCTGTTGTTCTGTCAGGTCTATTGGTTAATACTAAGTCCAGTATGGCCGTCCCTCTAGTGGGGTCCTGAACCAGTTGGGAAAGGTAATTGTCTTTGGTTATTTCCAAGAACCTGTTTCCTTTATGAGATGTACAGGTTTCAGTTTCCCAGTCTATATCTGGGTAGTTGAAGTCCCCCATAATAACGACCTCATTATGATTTGCCGCCTCGTCTATTTCATTTAGAAGTAGATTTTCTGTGGTCTCTGATATATTGGGTGGTTTATAATAAACCCCTAGTAGTATTTTATTATTGTTTTTGGCTCCATTTATTTCTACCCACAGTGACTCCACATCTTCATGTCCCTCATTTATATCTTCCCGGAGTGTGGGCTTTAGGCATGACTTTACATAAAGGCAGACCCCTCCCCCTCTCCGGTTTTGACGATCCTTTCTAAAAAGATTGTAACCCTGTACGTTAACTGCCCAGTCATAGCTATCATCCAGCCATGTCTCAGTTACTCCAACTATGTCATAGTCCTCCTCACACATCACTAATTCCAGTTCACCAGTTTTATTAGCTAGGCTTCTGGCATTAGTGTACAAACAATTAAGAGGTTGGTGTATATTTCTTACCCTACACCTTTCCTTCTGATCTGTTCTAGTTCCTCCTTCCATTCCTCCCCAGTTCCATTACCTTGCCCCAGGTCTCTATCTGCACTATCTTCCCCTCCTATTATGTAGTTACCCTCCCCCCCAGTCCCTAGTTTAAACACTCCTCCAGCCTTCTAGCCATCTTCTCCCCCAAAACAGCTGCCCCTTCCCCATTGAGGTGCAGCCCATCCCTACGGTAGAGCCTGTAGCCGACAGAGAAGTCGGCCCAGTTCTCCAGGAATCCAAACCCCTCCTTCCTACACCAGTTCTTGAGCCACTTGTTTACCTCCCTAATCTCCCGCTGCCTTTCTTGTGTGGCTCGTGGTACAGGCAGTATTTCGGAAAACACTACCTTGGAGGTCCTTGCCCTAAGCTTATGCCCTAGATCCCTAAAATCATTTTTAAGGACACTCCCCCTACCTCTAACTTTGTCATTGGTACCGATATGGACCATGACTGCTGGATCTTCTCCAGCCCCTCCCAGTAATCTGTCAACCCGATCCACGATGTGCCGAACTCGAGCGCCTGGAAGGCAGCACACCATCCGACGATCCCGGTCTTTGTGACAGATTGCCCTCTCTGTACCCCTAATAATGGAGTCGTGTCGTGTGGGGCTACGAAATGGAGATATGGATGTGGTCCGCATCCTATTCGCAAAAAGTACGCTCATGTAAATGAGGCCTAAGGGCTCATACACCCGACCGTTTTTGTTTTGCAGTCTGCAAATTGCAGATCCGCAAAACACAGATACCGGCCGTGTGTGTTCCGCATTTTGCAAAATGGAATGGCCAGTCCTATCCTTGTCCATAAAGCGGACAATGGCCATGCAGACATACAGACACGGAATGCACACATTTCCATTTTTACGGCAGCCTCATTGAAGGGAATGGTTCTGCATACGGGCCGCAAAAAAAACTGGATGCATGAGCCCTAAGACTGATGTTTCCTAAGCCGATCTTTACTTTGATTCAAGCATATGCTA
Organism: Rhinella marina; assembly: GCA_900303285.1. Taxonomy (NCBI): domain Eukaryota; kingdom Metazoa; phylum Chordata; class Amphibia; order Anura; family Bufonidae; genus Rhinella; species Rhinella marina. The sequence continues at coordinate 19,897 of ONZH01004063.1, forward strand.
AAAATTGGATGCACAAGAATAAATTAAATCAATTATAACTTTATTGGATCTGAAAAACAGATTAAAAATCACCATAAACGGGAGCAGTAAGTAATTACAATACTAAAGTGCTAAGTGTGAATAAGAATATTAAAAATAACAAATCCATAATGTAACATCAGATGTGCAAACCTGGAAAAAAAAATGGAATTAGACTTACCGGTAATTCGGTTTCCATGAGATCACCATGACAAGGAGATTGACTTCTGACCTTGTAGGGGCAGGAACAAAGATTTAATCAAGAAGGTTGAATCACCCCCTCCCACCACCATATACCAGTGTTTCAAAATAACCAAACAGCAAATCTGGTGGTTATTAACAAACAAAGTGACAATGAGAAAAGACCTAGGCCCAAGGCGGTATTACTTCACACCAACAAGGAACCTCAGCAGGAACAATGAAAAAAGGACTTAAAATGTCCTCATGGTCATCTCATGGAAACTGAATTACCTGATTCCGATTTTTCATATCATCACCATGATGGCATAACAAAGAGATATACTAAATTATAACGTTAAGGGTGGGCAACTTCCTGGCGGACTTTGCATCCAAAAGACAATTTAATAAATGTATGTACACTGGACCAGGTTGCGGCTTTGCAAATCTCATCCAAAGATGCCCCTGCTTTTTCCGCCTGGGAAAAGGACGTGGCCCTAGTGGAGTTAGCCTTTAAGTTATTAGGACAGGAGAGACCCTGAACTTCATAGCAAAAAGAAATGGTACTGTCACTAGGGGGAGGGGAAGTAGTGAGCCCTGTCTGTGTACCCAACCTCTGTCCCTGCCTACTTACACGGACCGTCCTAAACAACGGCGCGCAACTGGTCGACAAGTCCTGACCTACGTAAGTGCAGGGGCATAAAGGGAAGGGAAGACAAAGGGAATAACTAACACAGACAGAACACACACAATAAAGAAGGGTCAGTCTAGCCAAGGTTCGTATCAGGAGGTCACGCCAAATACCAGGGAGAAAACAGAAGGCCAAAGTCCAATACCCGAAGTCCGATAAACGCTGAAACTAATCACTCACAAAACTACTAGCACTGCTGGAAAAGACCAAACACAGGCAACCTGTGGCCAGCAGACTGCCTGCTTAAATAGGCCCAGAAGATGGGTCATGTGACGTGGCCAGCGTCACGTGACCCAACTCAGAAACTTGAAACACAAAAGCAATGACTTTGTATTTTTTAGGGTTTTGCAAAAAGAAGGGAGGATAATTTCCTGATCCCTATGAAAGTTTGACACTACTTTAGGAAGGAACCCTGGGTCCAATCTAAGTACAGTCCTGTCTTCTAAAATTCTAAGGTAAGGCTCTCTGATGGAAATTGCCTGAATCTCACCCAGCCTTCTAGCTGACGTGATTGCTATTAAAAAGGCTGTTTTGAAGGATACCAATTTAATTGAACAGTAATCAAAAGGTTGGAATGGATTCATTGTTAGACCATTTAGTACTGTGTTAAGGTCCCAGGAAGGGACACGTGACTTCAGTGTAGGTCTTAGCCAGTTGTGTACATAGAGAAGTAAGGGCCCCATAGCAAGGATCACACCAGGCCCCCCACACAGGACAGAAGGGTTTTTTTCTAAATCCCTTTCAATGACCCTTGGGCCATTTTCCACTGCTTCATTTGCTAAACGTTGTTCCTTTAGAGGGTAGAGTCCTGACCAAGTTTTTACCCCCAGTAGAAGAGGAGATGATTCCAACTAAGACTGGGCCCCCTCTTTCCCTGAGCCCCATAGCAGTTGCATGGTCTGCCGCTATGGTAGTTATGCCCCTGGTCTTAGCCTAGATGCTGCTTTCATAAATCTCCTGATCCACCTACAGTATGATTAGCTAGATCTGAGTTGAAGAAACAATTGAGTGCCGATGAAGGTCTAAGACCCAACTTTAGCCTTTGTTGTAGGAATTCCAATATTATTTGAATCCTTGGTCTCTCAGTATTTGGGGATGGATCCCCTGAAGGGTTACTTTCTTCCTACATGATCTAAGTGTGGATATCATTTTATTGGAGAGTTTGGCGTCTTAATATTTCGACCTCTGGATCCATGCTGTCAGTTTTAGGAAATCTAGGTGAGGATGAAGAATAGGACCCTCCTGAGCGGGAGAGCCCAAGGTTCAGAGACAGTCTTTTGAGGGAGGAGAACCAGCTCCTCTTCTGCCAAAAGAGGGTTATCAGAATAATTGTTGAATTCTCCTGCTGGATCTTCTGAATCACTCTTGGAATAAGTGGTAGGGGTGGAAAAGTGTAACATAGATTCCAATCCCAAGTTGAGGCAAACACGTCTATTACCCAAAGATTGCCAATCGGGTTCTAGGGAACACAATTCCTTCACCTTCTTGTTTTCCTTTGAAGTGAACTAATCTATGTCTGGAGTTCCCCATTTTTCGACAATCATTTAGAAGACTTACGAATTTAGGGACCATTCCGTCTGGTCTAGTTTTCGTCTGCTTAGAAAGTCCGCTTCTTGATTTTGAGAACCCTTCAAATGAGTTGCTGAGATGGGTTTTTACATTGTTCTCTGCCCAAGAGAAGATCCTGTTTGATAGGGATATAAGTTTTTCTGATTTTGTTCCTCCTTGGTGTGAAAGGTAGGCAATTGTCGTCGTTTTGTCTGAAAGAATTCTTAGATGATGGTCCTGAAGAATTTCTTTCACCGCCTTTAAGGTTTCCACACACTGCTCTTAGCTCCCTGAAATTTGAGGATTGACTGCTCACCGACAGGTGCCAGGAGCCTTGGTACTAATAGTCTCCAACTTTCACTCCCTATCCCAACTTGTTTGCGTCCATTTTGATATGAATATGAGGAGATCTCCTCCAGACTACCCCCTCGGCAAGGTTTCCCGGAATCGTCCACCAGGATAGGGATGACTTTACTGAACCTGGAATGAATACCCTCTGATCTACAGATCTTTGTTGTTTGTCCCATATTCTCAGAATCCAAGTCTGGATGGTGTGGAAGTGTAATTGACTCCACGTTACTGACAGAATTCAGGAAGTTAACAGACCTAATAAACTCATCACCTGCCTTATGGAACTATTTTTCCTCCTCTGAAAAGTTCTGACTTTCTCCCTTAAAGATTGGATCCTGTCCTGATGAAGGAAGTTGGACTATACCTGAGAGTCCAGGATCACACCCAGGAATCCCACTCACGTCGACGGTTGCAGAAAGGATTTGTTGGGATTCACAATCCAGCCTAGATCTTTCTACAAGGACAGAGAAGTGCTTAGATTGGTTAATAGGTGCCCATTAGAAGAAAGTCGTCCAGATATAGTACTAAGACTAACTATTCCTGTCTTAGATGAACTACCATTTCTACCGCTAGCTTTGTGAACACCCTGGGAGCGGAGGAGATTCCAAATGGAAGGGATATAAATTGAAAGTGGTGAATTTTGCCTTTCTGATCTTTGATAGCAAACCTTAGAAATTGTTGGGAGGTGAGATGCATCGGGATGTGGTAATACGCGTCCTTCAAGTCCACCGTGCACATCCAAGCATCTCTTTTTTTTAGAGGAATTATAGACCCAAGTGATTCCATTTTGAACTTCCTGTAGGTTATATGCTTGTTCAGGAATTTTAGTATAGTACGGAATGACCCTTCTTTTTTTTTTTTTACAAGGAAAAGACTTGAGTAGCATCCCAGACCTTGATCTGATATTTGGACCTGAACGACAACCCCCAGATTCACTAGGTCCTGGACCGCCTGCCAAATGCTGTTTCGGGCTCTTAAAGATCCAAGGTTCGTGACCAAGAATCTTTTCGGGGGGGACTGAGAAAAATTCTAAAACGGACCCGATTACCTCCTGGGACCAGGAATTTGATTTTATCTTTTCCCAGGAGGAAAGAAAATTCTTCAGTCTCCCTTCTACTCTGGTGTCATTGCTTATCTCCAGAATTTATTCTGGAGATTAAGGGGAAACCCCTTTTCTCTACCCCCTTTTGGGTAACTCCAGTGTCCTGACTTACCTTTTCCCCTGTTAGATCTATCTTGATCGGAAAAGGGACGAAAGGGAAATTTCCTTCGGTGTGGTCTGTCCTCCGGAAAGCCCTTTTTCTTATCTGACGCTTTCTCGAGGATCTTATCTAAGACTGGACCTGAGAAAGGGATGGATCATAAATTCATCTTACAAGCTTTGTCCCCAGACCATGACTTCATTCAAAAAGCCCTACGAGTCGCGTTGGAAAGATCTGCATCCTTGGCTGAAAATCTAACTGACTCTGCGGAAGCGTCGGCCAAGAAGGCCGATGCCAATTTAAGCAGAGGGATGGAGTGGGTTATTTCTTCTCTAGGGGTTTTATTCCTAAAATGACCTTCCAACTTGTATAGCCAAAGATACATAGACCTTCCGAGGTAGACGCAATGTTGGATTTAAAGTTGAACATTGCCGCTTCTCAGGATTTCAGTAACAAACTGTCCGCTTTCTTCTCCATAGGATGTTTTAGTTGAGAAGTGTCCTCAAAGGGAAATAATGTTTTTTCGTTTAGTTTAGCAACTTGTACGTCTATTTTAGGAATTTCGTTAAATACTTTTGACTTAGCAGGGTCAAATAATAGACTACTTTTGAAGTCCCTTGACACCACTAACCTTTTCTCAGGATCTGACCACTCCTTCAGGATCATGTCTCTAATATTTTGATTTATGGGGAATACTCCAGCTCTTTTAAACCCTTAAATCCCTAAACATTTCTTCCTGGATGGAGTGCGTTTTCTGAACTTCCTCCACCCTCATTGTGGCCCTTACGGCCTTCCAGAGGTCTTTCATTTCGTCCGCAGTGAAGTAGAACTTTTTACTTCCTTTGGGAATTTTCCTGTCAGATAAAGAGTCTTCATCGTCCCACTGTTTAGAGGAGGAAGCGTCATCCCCCACACACTCAGATTCAGAGGAAGAAGGCACTATTAATTTTTGCCGTTTAGGTGGTAGTGGCCCTGTGGAAGCCTCAGACATATGGGACAAAGAAGATCTGATTTCCTCTTGTATCTTGGTTCTGAACTCATCCATTATTGAGGGTTGCTTCTTACGTACAATGTTAGTGATACAATGCTTGCAAATCTATTTGGGGTACATATCTGGTAGCTTTTTTTTAGGTTTCTTCTGTGCCTCTTTAGGTACCTATGAGGTGAGAAACAGACCAAAATCAGGAGGAAGGGTCTAATATTTATATAAATGCATCCTGGTGCAAGTTCACAATTGTGTGCAAAGTAGAAGAGGGAGGAATCATTCAACTCCCTTACATTAAATATAAATGCTCCCCTATGTATCAGAATCTACACAGAATATAGGCAGGACATAGGCAAACATAATCCTCGGAGGGACTTTACAGGAGGCAGCGTAGGAGCATCAAGCTCTCTAGGAGAATGTAGCTCTGGACCTGACATCACTGCTCACCAGACTTCAGATCATTCATGTCCCGTGGTTCACCGTCCTTATACCTGATATCCGGACGCTGCACGCCGCCTCCTGGGTCAAATCGGAAGTGAGGACGTTCCCAAGCTCCAGACACTCCGGGCGCTTACTCCCAGCTTAACCCACCAGGGGCAAGGAGGAAGACGCCGCCCCGGGAGCAGGATCCGGATTAACCAGAGCGAGGCCTCCTGAATCTCCCCTGCTCAGCATTAGTATGAGGACCGCCAACGAGCAGTAGAACCTTGTGGAATAGGTAAGTGTCACGGGACACCTATAATAATATATAAGCTTCTTTTCCTTCCCCTGACACCCAGGGAGAGTTTTTTCTGCCCTAGCCTCTGTAGGGACAGGAAACACTGGTGTATGATGGTGGGAGGTGGTGATTTAACAATTCTCTGTTCCTTCCCCTAGAGAGGTCAGGGGTCATACCGTCATGGCGATGATATGGAAAAAGTGCTCAATATCATACAACCTGTTGTAGTAATAAAATACAAGAGGACCTCTTTCACCATGCTGGGAGATAATATCCCATGCATATTGCTGCCCTAGACTGTGCACAGCTTCATCAGGGGTCCGATGCTGATCTTGATGTGCCTAATTTTTTAAGAGGCTCAGGTGCATCTCTGGCCTTCACTGTGGCAGAAATTCAAATGTATGTCAACTATGAAAGGGGGTAGATTGGAGCTTTCATTGAGTAGAGCTTCTGCTTAGATCATAGTGAATTTTCTGGGCAGCAGAGATCACGCCCCCCACTAAAAGTAGAAAGTGCAAAAAGTCGCAGATTTTGCAAACGGTGCAAAAGTTGGCAACATTGACACCACAAAAGTGGTGAGAATTATTCAATACCCAATGTGCTAAAACTGAGAGATAAGAGGAGAGAGAGAGGGTGGGGGTGCAAAGTGATCTGAGATCGAAAAAGTAGAGCAAGAAAGAGCAAGGGAGAGAAATAGAGAGGAAGAAAGAAAGGAGGGAAAGTAGAGAGAACAATGGAGAATGATAGAGAGAGAGCAAAAGCGAGAAAAAGAGAGACCACAAAGGGGGAACAAGAGGAAGAAAGGAGAGAAATAGAGAGGAATAGAGAAAGGAGGGAAGAACGACTGGAAAAAGTAGAGAGAACAATGGAGAATAATAGAGAGAGAGCAAGAGCGAGAAAAAGAGAGACCACAAAGGGGGAACAAGAGGAAGAAATAGACAAAAAAAGAGCGAGAAGGAGAGAGACAACAAGGGAGAAAATAGAGAGACAGAGCAAGAGAGAAAAAGAGAGAAATAAGGAGAGAACAAGATATGAAAGCACAAAGGGGAAGGAAAGAAATAGAGAGACAGAGCAAGAGCTAGAAGGAGAGAGACAAGGGAGAAAATAGAGAGGCAGAGCAAGAGAGAAAAAGAGATACAAGAGAAAGAGAAATAGAGAGCAAGATATGCGAGAACAAAGGAGAAAGAAAAATAGAGAGACAGGGCAAGAATGAGATAAGAGCAAGAAAAAGAGAGAATAAGGGAGGGAAATAGAGAATAACCGAGAAACGGAGAGATTAAGAGCCTGAAAAGAGAGAATAAGAAAGAATGAGAGAGAGAGCAAGAGCGAGAAAAAGAGAGACCACAAAGGGGGAACAAGAGAGAGAGAGAGAAATAGAGAGACAGGGCAAGAGCGAGAAGGAGAGAAACAAGGAGAGAGCAAGATATGAGAGTACAAAGGAGAAGGAGAGAAACAGAGAGACAGAGCAAGAGCGAGAAGGAGAGAGACAACAAGGGAGAAGAATAGAGAGGCAGAGCAAGAGAGAAAAAGAGAGAAAGAGAAAAACAAAGAGAGAAAGCAAGAGCCTGAAAATGAGAGACCACAAAGGGGGAACAAGAGAGAGTAATAGAGAGACAGAGCAAGAGTGAGAAGGAGAGAGACTGTAAGAGAGAAGAATAGAGAGGCAGAGCAAGAGAGAAAAAGAGAGAGAGAAAAACAAGGAGAGAGCAAGATATGAGAACAAAGTAGGAGTGAAATAGAGAGACAGAGCAAGAATGAGAAGAGAGCAAGAAAAAGAGAGAACGAGGGAGGGTGATAGAGAATTGAAGACAGTGACGAAGAGGAGAGACTTCTGCTCCTCTGCTAGTTACTGTGCTTCTCTAATGAATCTGGAGACATATCCTGTGCTGTGAGATTCTCTTGTTTCTGAGCTTCATAAGAAATTAGCAGAGAGAAGTTGTGAGGCAGAGCGCGGCTCACAGGGGAAATTACTGACTACCAGGAGCCCCAGATCTCCGCTATTTTCTTTCTGTGTCTTTGTTGATTGTTATAGCTGGTGGCTATACTGTCTGCATGAGGACATGTCAGCAGAGTGTGCCGCCAGCCTACACGCCGTGCAGAGTGCCCCCGTCTATAGGGCGAGGAGCTGGGGAAGAGGGGTGCCCCCAAGGTTGCATTGTGATTGACCTTGGCTGCATCCTCATAACTCTCCGCTATGCATTAATGTAGTAATGTGACACTGGAGACTGGTTCACTGGTGAAGGCCTAATGGAGAGATAATATCTTACATTTTAAAGGAGGAATCATAAGTTGTACAAGGTCAGACGTGTCAGCTCCTTGCTATGATGTCTCATTTTTCTTCCCGAATCCATCTCCCCATACGATACAGGCCGTTCTCTTATAAGATCAGACCAGTAAATATAAGTCCCGGAGTCTTAAATAATTCATCGCATTCAAGGTTTGCTCTGAAGTCTCGCCATACGGGAAGTCCGACTGCAGACCAGGTATAGGGTATAGTGAAACTTTGCAACTCCTTTTTGCCCCACTAACAGTTAGAGTTGCAGGTAACTGTTTGGCCTTATAGTTGATACAGAGGTCAGTGCTGCATTTACTGTACATTTTTACCAGCAAGGACAATTTAGCACATTGTGGTCTCCATCCTCTAAGAGAGTGGAGGTAGATAGAGGACGTAATTCATCTTTATGACACCTGGTATGCTATGATTAGACCCTTCACCATATTAGACTGTCAGGAATTCTAGACTTTCAGAGATGATAACATTACTCCCTCCCTGCCCTAGACCATCAGGGATGCTGACATTAACCCGTTACTGCTCTAGACCACCAGGCATGATTACATTATCCCATATATGAAAGCAGATCCCCAGGGAAACTGATATTAATACACTACCTTTCAAAGACCAGCAGAGATGATAATATTACTCCATTCCTGCTTAGATCATGAGGGATATTGACAGTAACCCCTTAACAATCTAGACCACCAGTAATGATGACGTTACTTCTTCTCTAGACCACAAGGGCTGATGACATGAATATCATGCTACTCTGGGTCACCAGGCAGAGAAATAAAGGATAATTTCAGTAACCCCTGCCGCACTCTAGACCACCAGAGATGTTTACATTAACGTTTTTCCTGCCCTAATTCATCAGGGATTACAACATAACCTCTCCCCTTCCCATTAACTGCTTACCAAACTAGACCACCAGTTATGATAACATTACTCCTTCTATAGACCACCATGAATACTGACATAAATACCTTACTTCTCTAGGTCACCAGGGATGAGTTAAGTAACCCATACATCACACTAGACCACCAGAGATGATTACATTAACATTTTTCCGGCACTAGATAGTCAGGGGTTATAATATAACTCTCTCCTTCCATAGACCACCATGAATGCTAATATTTACTGCCCTAGACCACCATGGGTGCTAATATTATTATTTACTGCCCTAGACTACCAGTGATGATGACATTGATCCGTTGTAGCCCTAGACCACTAGGGATTCTGACATTTATAATTTACAGCCTAAAACACTAGGGATGCTGATGTTAATCCTTTACTTCCCTAAACCACTAGAGATGCCGATGTTAATCCTTTACAGCCACAGACCACTAGGGATGCTGACATTAAGCCTTTAAAGAGCTCTTAAAAATACAAGTAACATTTCTGAAATGCTATGCATCACAAAACTGTCATGAACCCACTGTGTCAAGTGACCAACCTCCTCTAAAGGTGTTGTCTAAGTGAACCCCTCGTTCTTCGCAGTATAGAGTTTCCTGAGGGGAACATCAGGTCACTACCTCTTGAGGTGGACTGGCACACAAGGCAGCTGGTCCAGGCGGACCAGGAGGTATCAGAGCAAGGTACCAGAGATACAGACATATTAGTCATCAGGCTGAGTCGTAAACAAGAGCAACAGTGCAGGACCGAAGCAAGAGGCAAAGTCAAACAGGCAATAGGTCAGCGCAGGAGGCACAGATACAGGTCAGGCAATCTGGGTTAAGCAACAGGAGAGTCGAGGCAAACAGGCACGGATCAAACAGGTAGCAGAGTACAGAAACACAAGCACAGGTCATGTAAACAGGAACGTAAGCAGAGATAGCTTCAACCTTTGCAGGACACAAGGACCTTTATGCTCAGGCACCTGGGAAGAGGGCTGGACCACTTAAATAGGTGCAGGAGGGCTAGGATTGGTCAGCATGATCACATGTGCTAAACCCATAAATCACAGGAAGTGACGCACTCTGGCCCTTAAGGAAGAGCTACAGAAAACAAGCTGAAAGCATGCTGTGCCCACGGCTGGAAGGAAACCGTGGTTCACTGCCAAATACTGAGCCTGGGACTGCGGCGATAAGCAGGGGGGCATCGGCGGACGGCAACCGCTGTTACAAAAACAATACCCAATAATTGTTCGACCAGTAGAAGTTCAGGCTCCAAGACTGATCAGCACAATTATTGACCCATATGAATTGGTGTGCCTGAAACTGCAGCTCATTCCATTTGACTAAATGGGGCAATCTTCAGTACCTGGCACAGCCACCCCTGGGTCAGGATGCTGTTCTATGAGTAAGCACTGTAGTCAAAATGTCTTGAAATGTAATGATTTATTATTATTTTTATATATTTTTTAATGCCCTCCAAATTTTGCAAAACAAAACCCAAATTAAGATCACAGGCAGACAAAGACCCACATAGTTTTCTACTCCTGTACTAGATTATCATGCTTTCTGGCTTCTCAAATATTAGGTTTAAAATTTGCATTTATTAAAATGATGCAAAAATAAAGTTTGCTCCTGTTTTTGAATATTAGCATATCATTAGCTCTTTTTCCAGCTTTTTAGAGATCCAATTGATGTCTTCCAGACCAAAAAAAAACAGTTTCTGTTGCTGATTTATTTTTATTTTTTTACATTTTTATAATTAATTTCAATTTTTTTAATTTTTTTTTTTAAGTCTTCACTTTGCTAATTGAATCGGGTACTTTGTGGCCCACTAGAACAATAAAATTGGATATGAAACAATTACTGTCGCAGCACATACGTCTTAATTCTTTTAATCTGCAGGCTAGCAGAGCCAGCATTAATATCCCCCGCCTTGCCAAGAGCCAAGCACGAGCCACATGGGATGGAGAGGACGGAGAGGATTAGACGGAGCTGGGTGTGAAAGTCAAGTCCTTGAAGCCAGACGTTTCTGCAGCAACTCTCCTCACAACTTTATCCAACTTTCTTCCACTGTAGGAGGGAAATATTCATGTAAAGTTGATTCAAGAATTGTAAGGGTTTAAGATAAAATAAAAAATTCTGGAACAAAAATGTTCAATTAAAAGAAAATCTTACAGTCCTAAAAGGTAAGGATCACAGGATTTAGAGATGTTAGGCTTTCTGACCAACATGTGCAGTGTCCAAGTTTGGGGTGGCCCCAACACTATGCTGGGTCCTCCGGACACCGTTGAGGATTTTACCACATGTTGCTCCTCTCTGGAGGGGATGGTAAGGTGTGGTGATCCCCAATGGGATATTAAGTCCAGAGAGTCAGGGTCTGCAGTAAACCAGTTGCTTCTTTACTGGAGGAACTCAAGTGCAAAACAATACAGGCAGTGCACTGAGCTGGCTTCTCTAGTCTTCTCCCAGACAGAAGTTTTCATGCTGAGGAAAGGGCTGAGCTACCTGTCCCTCTCTTTGGATTTGTGGTAGAGCATCCCTGTATTAGTGTCTTCTTCTGGTCACTCGTGCAGTCTGGCAGAGTCTCTCTTACTAAGCACTGTTCAATAACTACAGACCACTAGGGACTTAGACTGCTCTCCTTATGTACAGTTTCTAGCTGAACTAGAACCTTCAAGTGGGAGGAGTGGAGTGGAGAAGCACAGCCTAACAGAAATATTGTTGAAATTTCTGTCTATCATAGACTTGTATAGATCTTCAATGCATGTCTATGGGAATGAATGAGCAGTCTTCAGACATAAACAACAACGCTAACCCAGTCAGTTAGTAGGTCAATGTGTCCTAATGTTTCACAGTATTAGCTGGCTGTGCATTAACCTTTTCCACAGATATAGTATGGTGTAATAACTATGCAAATGAACAGGATATATACTTATAATGCAGTTCAACAATATGAAACATCATGGTCCAATAAAGGAGTGAGTTGATGGCTTTGCATAGTAGCAATAGGGGCAAATGTCCACAAACATCCATAGTCCAAAGTACTCTTGTTCCAGGGCACTACACATGCTCATAGTGGGTACTTGTCCCACCAATAAATGTTATTTTAATATAATTCAACATGAAAAACATTTTTTACATTTATTTTCTATTAACAAATTGCTCCATTCATTTTACTTCATTATTATGGTGGCCCCTGGTATTTCACTTGTACAGTAATGTGGACATCCACCTACTGAGGTGGCTGCACATGCCCAGTTCCATCCTTCAGATGCCAGCAGCAGCACAGGTGTCTACTGCACATTCACCAATGATGTCATCCTCCGCCCAAATGAGGTTGAGCATCTCCACTTCCGCTAGTCTAAGTGCAGGGTGGAAGACATCTGTTGCTCTGAGGGGCTCAGACTCACGACCTCGTTAAACCAAATACCTAATTTACATATTAATTTAAAAAAAAGTTATGGTTCTTCTGGGAATGGCAAAACGGAGGACCATTAATGAGGTATGATTTTACTCAGATGGATCAACCCTACCAGGCATGATAACAGATGGGGGTTACTGATTCTGCACTGGGTGTCAGTTGTGTCTTTGGCCGTATATATGAAGCCTTCTGTAGTAAATGGCATAGATTGTTATATAATCAGGAACAGGGGCGTAACTACCATAGCGGCAGACCATGCGACTGCTATGGTGCCCAAGGCAAGAGGGGGCCCCGTCTTAGTTGGCATCATCTCCTCTTCTACTGGAGGTGAAAACTTGGTCAGGACTCTACCCTCTAAAGGAACTACTTTTAGCAAAGTGATGGCCCAAGGGTCATTGAAGGGGGTTTAGGCAGAAACCCTTCTGTCCTGTGTTGGGGGCCTGGTTTGATCTTTGCTGTGGGGCCCTTACTTTTCTATGTACACCACTGTCAGGGAGGATAGGAAACCACCTCAACCTTCTCTATAGTGAACTCAGCTGTTGTGCCATGTCTCCAGCACCATTAATATCACTTTCAGACTTTTTCCTTGTCCTTAGATACGTTATCTACCACTTACTCAAAACACTTCAACCTATCCTTGAATGATGAGTATCTCGCCAACAGAAAACCAATAACCTTTGCAGCCATAAGAGTATTGGGCAAAGTGCCTCAAAAATTATACCAGCCATCATGCACCACGGCTATCCCTATATCAGTTCCCTCTGTAGTGTCCCCTACAGTAGTGCCGACCACAGTGGCCTTTAAGGGCTTCATTAAGGGCACGAAGGACATCCATTGCTTAAAGGGGTTTTCCAGGAATTAAGAAAATGAAAATACGTAAATATTACTTTATTTTAAATATATTCCCAAATACCTTTCATTAGTTATAATGGATCGTTTTTTTCTAGGGAGCAATCATTAGGAAAAACAAAATGGCTGCCGTCCTGTTATTACACACAGAACCTGTCCTAATCACACAGGAGGACAAGTTACTTCACAACACTGAGGTAAAGAGCTGCCTCATCCTCCTCTCTGCTTGTCAGGGATTATGGTCCTTAATACAGATGATAAGATCTTCAGCTGAATCTCTGTAGGAATGGAGTTCATGAGGAGACATGAAGGACAGAGAGGACGGACAGGACAGACTGTGGTAATGGAGACTGCATACAAGAGCTGCTGCTCATCAGCCACATCTGCTAATGAACTCCGTTCCTACAGAGATTCAGCTGAAGATCTTATCATCTGTATTCAGGATCATTATCCCTGACGAGCAGAGAAGAGAGGAGGATGAAGCAGCTCTTTAGCTCAGTGTTGTGAAGTAACTTGTCCTGTTGTCTAATTAGGACAGGTTTTGTGTGTACTAATAGGACGGCGGCCATTTTGTTTTTTGTGATGATTGCTCCCCCGACAAAACGAGCCGTTATAACTAATGAAAGGTATTTGAGAATATATTTATAATGAAGTAATATTAAAGTATTTTCATTTTCTTAATTCCCAGAAACCCCCTTTAAACAAGGATGCACTCCTGCTGCCATTACTGAACCACCAATATCCTAAGGGCAGTAGCTGTAATCTGGGAGACTAGACCGCTCATCTGGGAGTTGGGGGGTCTTCTTTTTCCATGAGTCCTCCAGAAGCCATGACTTTTTTTTTTATACAACACATTGTAACTAATGAGCTCTTTCATTGTGGAACCATTCATTAATACAGGAGGCCCAGGGACTGGTGACTAGGGAGCCTCTGTTGCTGCCATTACTCACCTCTCTCTGGACCTCTTCTCTGAAGGCCAGCACTGCCCTGGGGCCTGGACATTGTACAGTGACAGGACGTAGTGTGTGTAGGTGCACACTATGACCTGACTCTGTACAACAGGGACACAGTACTGCACCAAGCGTGTGCTGGATCAGGAGTGGTGGCGGCTGGAGCAGAAGAAAAGTGAGGAGAAGTACGTTTATTTTTGTCTGGTCTGAGGTCTGCATTTAGGGGACAGATGGGTGGAGGTCATAGAGGGTGACAGAGGTCTGTATGAATTTGGTGTCTGATCTGGGATCTGTATTAGTTTTGGGGTCTGTTTTAATTCTGAGGTCTAGGGGTCTGCTCTGTATTAATTTTTTAATCTGCCTGGAGGTCTGTACTGGCACCGCTGGCCACCACTTTGCTGGCCTCGTGTTGGGCTTCTTTTTAGAGATAGGGACCCGCACCTATCAGACAATAGGGGCAAATGCTAGCAATATGCCCCCATTGTCTGAGATGGGAATACCCTTTTAATTTTGGGGCCTGCCTAAAGGTCTGTATTTTTTGTGGTCTGGTCTGGAAGCCTGTATTAAAGGGGGTTTTCCAGGGGGTTTTAATATTGATGACCGCTGATCAGCTGTATGGGGGTGTGCCGGGTGTTGGACCCCCGCCGATCCTAAGGATAGGTCATCAATATTAAAAGCCTGGAAAACGCCTTTAATTTTGGGCTCTGGAAGTCTATTTTATATTTTATGTTCTTTCTAGAGGTCTGTATGAATATTTGGGTCTGCCTAGAGGTCTGTATTAATTCTGATGTCTGGTCGGAGAGTCTGAATTAATTCTGGGGTCTGTCTAAAGGCCTGTATTCTTTTTTGGGTTTGGTCTGTATTCATTTTGGGGTCTCATAGTGTTTCTATTAAAGGGTTGTCCAGACATGTAAAATGTACTTTTGAAAACTGATTAGAATGTAATAAAATAATAAAAGTTGCAATATCTTTCTGATCCCTGCCGCTCTCCTTCCGGGTTTTCCTATACCCTCACTGGTCTCTATATTTCCAAGTCCCTCTCAACTGGGATATGTGACCACTGCAGCCAGTCATTGGGAAGCAATGGTTGAAGGATCAATAAGATACCACTAGTTTTATTGCTGTATCAAATTCTAAACAGTTTAAACAATTCCATTAATTAACTGTTAAAGGGGTATTCTCATCTTAGACAAGGGGGCATATCGCTAGGATACGCCCCCATTGTCTTATAGGTGCGGGTCCCACCGCTGGGACCCGCACCTATATCCAGAACAGAGCGGGGAGCCGGCCACCACCAGGCGCAGCTCCCCGCTGCGCTCATAGAAGTGAATGGGAGCGCAACGCGCAAGCGCGGCCACCGCTCCCATTCATTTCTATGGAGCCAACGGAAGTAGCCGAGCCAGCGCTCGGCTATTTTCGGTGGCCCTATAGAAATGAATGGAGGGCGGCTGCACATGCGGTCCCACCGCTATAAGACAATGGGGGCATATCCTAGCGATATGCCCCCATTGTCTAAAATGAGAATAACCCTTTAAGTTTTGAATCTATTTTGGTTCTGGTCTGGGATTTGATGCCTACAGTTTGCTTTGGGCCCATCAGATCCTAGTCCTGTATCTGAGTCCTTGGGCACTTTTTGGCAGTACAGTATTTGGGGCTCTGGGTAGCACTGTTGGTACAGTAATATGGGCACATAGGGCAACAGCAGACACAGTATTAGACCCAGGGGGTGGCTGGATAGGGGTTTTCTTTGCTACCAAGGTTGGGGATGGACTGCAGAAGCAATGAGTCAGAGGAGTAACCAGAATCTCCAGGGCCCTAGTGTAAAATCTGTAACATGCCCCCATCTACATGTGCCTGTAACGGGGAGCTGGGGGCTCGCTTCCTCCTTGCAGTGCTGCTGGTCTCCCTTGACCTCTTGGCTCTTGACCTTGGCTTGGTAATATTCTCTTGTCCGTGTGCTCTGTCTTTGTTGTTTTCTCCCGTTGTTCCCCTCCCTGTAAGCCCAGTACATACGTAAGCTAGGGACTGCCATCCAGTTGTGCACCGTCGGTTAGGACGGACTGTGCAAGTAGGCAGGGACAGTGATGTGGTTATGAGCTCAGGGCTACACTTTTCCCTAAAACGTGACAGTGCTTTTTATTAATACTGGTGTCTTTTTTTGGGAGAGGGGGGGGGGCTGCACACCCCCGGCCAAATATGTCTATGCAGTAAACAATGCAGTATTCAGGAGAATTCATCATTATGGTCTGACCAATTGAAGAAGGAAAGAGAAATGAACCATTCAAATCAATGGAGATGTCACCTGCGAGTCCTTGGATTAGCATTTGTTATGTCTGTCGCTGCTACTTAAAATGTGTTTAAATCTCTTTATTAGAAAGTAAGGTCACGCTAAACTGATTTTAGGAGGGGGTGCATTTTACCTGCGTAGTGCACAAAAATACCTTGTCCCGATACTGCACTGACACCTCAGTAATCTCATCATCTCCCATAATCTTCTTTTAGGTTATCTTGGAAAGTTTGACAATTCTTCAAACTTTTTTTGTTTTTGGGTTAAACTCCCAGAGCTGCTGTTCCCGTGATCTCCTGAAACTTATTCCAACGCCTGTAATAATTTAATAGCCATAGACCAATTTTATTATCCAAATATTTAATTAAAAGGACATGACACGGAGGCGATCAAGGCCCCTAATAAGCGCGGTCTATGTAATTATTTCGCTCTCCATGACTAAGGTTAGACGTACTTAATCTAGATATTTCAGATCTCATTATCTCTAGCAGTGAATTCCTTGGGGTCGGGGGAGGATGTCGTCGATGTACCTTCATTTAAAGCTATGTAATTATCTCACTTGGGTTATATATATAACATTGGTGGACGAGATAGTTCCAGGCTTACGTACTCTGAGGATAGTGGACGATCAGCCTGCCGTAACAGCTTTACACACTGCCCTATGGAGAAATCCAGTATTTGATCAAACTTCACCAGACAAGGCGTGAGGGCGACATCGCATTCGTCAGCATGAATTATGGTCCATTCTCCGACGAGGGCGACCGTGTTTGGTAATAGTCATCACTTATCCTACAGAACATCTTTTCAGACATATAAAACAAGAGCCGTGTGCTCTCCTAATGGTCTGCAGTATTTTGTGTCATTTTAAAGGAATAATGAGAAAATCCCATTATGGGGATAAGTTATATTTGGCTCCATGCCAAAACGGCGTGAGGCTTAATTAATGTGAAGGAACACAATTCTCGGTCCCCAGGGGTTTTTCTGTCTCACCATCTATATAAAAGATGGACACCATTAATATAATAAGACGGAAAAATAGATCCTCAAGCTGAACTTCACAGCAGTAGCGATATATATATATATATTTTTACATATGAGATTTTTTAAGAGTCCCCCCTTAAAAGTCATGGAAAGAAGGATTGGGCAGGTTGAACTTCAACACCTGATGCTTTCTTCTGTTTGCGGGGGAGATTAGCCTCCTTCAGAGGTGTAAGGCAATGCTTTATCCTCCTCTCCCTATTCATAACACATGCACACTTGGTCAAATGGAGTATGCATGTGTATGGAAGCATAGAGTGGAAGAGCAGTTTGGCCAACACTGAACATGTGTGGCTGTTAGGTCAGCTGTCTATGTCCGTCATTGTCCTGCTCTCCCCTGCAGGCATAATACCTGTGCTACTCATCATGTTGCTGCCTTGTGCTCCGGCCTCTGTCTCCTTTGGGCACCCACATACCCTCCGGCCTCTTAAAGGGCCAGTTCGCATGTGTCTAGATCCTTCCCCAGCCAATGACTGTGGGTCACTGGGTATTTAAGGCACTCTCTCCAGGCAGAGGGTGCCTGAGCTTTAAGTTTCCTGGTGATCAGCAAAGGTCTTCTGATAGTCTTGTGCTATTGTGATGTACCTGTGTTTATCCTGAGTTTGTTCATATCTGTGCTATGTTTGTACCTGCCCTACCCTGCATTTAAGTTAACTCTGTTCATCTGCCTCATCTGTGCTACTGTCAAGTGTCCAGCCTTCCTGCATTGTCTGTATCTTTACTATCATCCTGCCAACCTTTTTATCATGTGTCTCCCACCATCTATGCATCAAGTGTGCAGTCTGGATCTCAGAAACCTGCATAAAGGTCTTATTGACTGTTCAGACTATACCTGTTGTTTTTTTTTTTTTGCATTTTTGGAGCTTTTTCTGTATGCTGAGCTTTTGGTGCTTGCACCAGAGTCCCTTCCCCATGTGGATCAGCTGCCAACTACACCAGGAGTATCCCAGGAGATACTGGTCAGGATGCTTCCCTGAAGTGATGGCCAGATCCCTGTACTTTCAACATGAACCCCTCCCCCATCTCACATAGAAACCCTGCTAACCTCATTAACATTCGTTGTCCACCTTCTCTGCCCTTGTGCACTCTGGTATCCATGGTCTGTGTGTAACAAGCTCCCCTACATTCATAACTTCTTTCTTGCTAACTCTCTTAACTTGCTGGCCGTCACTGAAACCTGGTGTAACGGGAGGCCGGCGACGTGCTCCCTCCGTGCAGCGCCGCCGGACCTCTCCACCCCCCTAGAGACGAGCAGTAGGAAATTGAAGTGCTGGTCTGGTCAGCCAACACTTCATCAGTTAATTTTCTTTTGGGTTTTTAGCCATGTGGTGCTGATCACACCACATGGCTACTTTGCAAATTGTTTTGGCAGCAATGCTCCGCCTCTGGTCATGTGATGCTAGCCACATCACATGATACTGAGCGGGCTATTTAAAGATGGCAACTGCCTAGCAAGTTGCATGTTATTGAAGTTCCTTCCTTGCAGTGCTGTGCGTATTTCTACTTGTGACCTGCTGTATTATCTGACCTATTGCTTGTGACCTCGACCTTGCTTTTGCCTCATCCTCGGATCCTGACGTACATTCCTGGTTTGACCTTTGTTTGCCTGACTATTCGACTATTTTGTCTGTTTGTTTCCGTGTCCGTTTGTTGTTCTTCCTTCCCTGCACCCTCACGTAGCAGAGTAGGGTTTGCCGTCCAGTTGCTCCCCTTGGACCTTTAGCCTTGGGTGTGGAAAATAGGCAGGGACAGAGGTGGGGTTAAGTCAGGGTGCACTTCACCCCCGTGTTCCTGTCGTGACACCTGGATTTAGGAATCTGATACAGCTTTCCCTGCTGCTCTTTCCTATGGTAGCCTACACTTCTCCCATACCCCCAGACCTGAGAATAGACATGGTGGCGGAGTTGTCATACTCCTATCTCCACGATGCACTTCCCAAGTCATCTTTCCAGTTCCATCACTCTCATTCCCTTCTTTTGAGGTCCAGACCCTGAGGCTCTTCCATCCCCTCTCCCTCAGTGTAGCGGTTATATACCGTCCCTCTGGCTCACCCACCCAGTTCCTGGATCACTTTGTTGCCACACTTCCTGTCCTCAGAATTACCAACCCTTATCTTGGGAGACTTCAATATCCCCCAAAACAGCCCCATCCCCCCTGCCTCATCTGCCTCCCAGCTCCTATCTGTAGCCTCCTTTCTTATCCTTTTACAACTTTCTAACTCTCAGACACACAAAGACACTAACACACTTGACTTGGTTTTCTTCCTGCTAAGGTTGTCACATGATTTTTGCTGCATAGTAAAAGAGATAAAAGAAACCCAAACAACAATGGTAGAATTGCATATATTTAATATATTAGGCTACTTTCACATTAGCGTTAATATTTTCTGGTATTGTGATCCATCATAGAAAAAAACGCTTCCGTTTTGTCCCCATTCATTGCCAATGGGGACAAAACGTAACTGAACGGAACGGAGGCTCCAAAATGCATTCCGTTCCGTTCTCATACCGGAGAGCAGCATGCTGCAGTTATCTTTCCGTCATGGGACGCGGAGCAAGACGGATCCGTCATGACCCACAATGCAAGTCAATGGGGACGGATCAGTTTTCTCTGACACAATCTGACACAATAGAAAACGGATCCGTCCCCCATTGACTTTCAGTGAAGTTCATGACGGATTCGTCATTACTATGTTAAAGATTATACAACCGGATCAGTTCATAACGGATGCAAACGGTTGTATTATCAGTAACGGAAGACCCTGATGGATACCGCAAAAACGCTAGTGTGAAAGTAGCCTTATATGGGTTTAATCTGTGCATTTAGCCAATGTTACTTTAAAAGGAAATGTGTCTTCGCAAAATTCATTCTTAAAAGTATCAAGTCTGAAATAATTTTTCTGCAGAAAATTCTTTTCTAAAAATTCTGCAACTTTCAGGAAATAAAAAATAAGAAACTAAATCCTCTAAATCAACTTCTGTCTGGGATAATTATTATTCCATTTAATTTACTTGAGGTTAATGGCATGAAGAAGAAAGGTGACGCACAACTTGTCATCGGAGGCACCTTGGTCCTCGGCAGCATCCTCTGGCATCTGAACCGTCCACATCTCCTGAGCTTAGACCATGTTCCAGCAGATAAATGTGCAAAAGATCAATGAAGGTTAAGTGAATGTGACTGACAGGCTCACACATCCACTTTCCCCGGCAGCACTTACATGTGACCTCTCTATCCATGTTCCTGACCACCAGAGAGGTCCCCGAGACGAGTAAATTAAGTATCTGAAAGTCAAGGAAGTCGGCATAAAGGTGACAAAAGTCTCATGGAGATCGTGTGATAACTCAGCCTCATGCTAGGATTTATTGTGAGACCTGTCAAGGAGTAGAAAATGGTTAACCCTACAGCTATTTACACAAAGAGGTACCAAGAGATCCCACAACATTACCAGTCCTGAAATCCATCACCGCCCGACATATTTCTTACTTACTGTAAACAAGTCACATAAATCAGTGGAAACATGTCATGAAAAAGCAGAGCAAAGTATGCAAAGAGGAGAAAAATGATGTACATTTGTGCATGAGGTGCAGTAATAAAGAAGACCAGTATTATAGTAGTTGTATTCTTGTACATAGGAGCAGTATTATAGTAGTTGTATTCTTGTACATAGGAGCAGTATTATAGTAGTTATATTCTTGTACATAGGGGTAGTATTATAGTAGCTATATTCTTGTACATAGGAGGCAGTATTATAGTAGTTATATTCTTGTACATAGGAGCAGTATTATAGTAGTTATATTCTTGTACATAGGAGCAGTATTATAGTAGTTATATTCTTGTACATAGGAGCAGTATTATAGTAGTTATATTCTTGTACATAGGAGCAGTATTATAGTAGTTGTATTCTTGTACATAGGAGCAGTATTATAGTAGTTATATTCTTGTACATAGGAGCAGTATTATAGTAGTTATATTCTTGTACATAGGAGCAGTATTATAGTAGTTATATTCTTGTACATAGGAGCAGTATTATAGTAGTTATATTCTTGTACATAGGAGGCAGTATTATAGTAGTTATATTCTTGTACATAGGAGCAGTATTATAGTAGTTATATTCTTGTACATAGGAGGCAATTTTTATTAGTAAAAACAAGCAAAAATACAATAATACATTTCAGAATCAGACTGAACAAACAATTATTTAACAGAAATCAGACTTATCGTCTAAAAAACAAATAAATAAAGTTATAATAAATTTAACTTAAGAGTCCATCACAAATAAATAGGAAAAAAGATGAATAAATAAACAGAATACATGAACCAAAATTACTCCAAACATACATTCCTCCATAATTTTTCATTCTCTCCCTTTTTCCTGACCTCTATAGATCTGATCCACCTGAGCTCTGACAGGATGAGGTTTACGGCTTTCCTATGGTTGAAGGGCTCACTGTGGATGGACACTCTGGTTCTTGTATGCCAGTGGTAGTACTTTATGGTGGTAATAATCAGATGCATGGTCCCCCGGTCAATGTCAGCTACCTGTGATGTTACTCCATATATAATATCTGGGTAGGTCAGAGACTGGAGCCTTGGGATTTTTAGCTTGCTGGTTATCTCCTTCCATATCTGTCGCCCTCCCCAGCACTCAGTTATAAAATGGTCCATAGTCTCCTCTTGCTGACATCCCAGGGGGCACATGCGATCTGAGACACTCAGAAATTTTAAATTGCCTCGGACAAAAAGTTTCCCGTGTAACGACAGCCAGGCGATGTCAAAAAACTTTGCAGGAAGCCTCGGTCCATTGAGGAACTTCAGACTTTCCTGCAAGGTGGCCGTTGTGCAGTCCCTCAGTGCTGGCTGTAAGTTATAGAAGGACCTACAGATCCTGATATAGAGATCCTTCCTGGTCTTAGTCTCCAGATATACCTTCTCTATACCCCATTTTTTTAGGCACTTAAGACCATATTCCAGGTACTGGGGGAGGAAGCCACGAGTCAATCGACCCCTCTTGAGACTGCCGCCTCGCACCCAAGACTCTGCAAAAGGCAATATCCAGTCCCTGACACTATTCACCCACAGGGAGCTATTCTCTGAGTCCAGGCCACCAAAATTAACTTTTAGAAACATGGAGTCAAAGAACACCCTTGGATTTATCATATCCAGCCCCCCCGCTCTCCTCTGCAGGTAGGTGATCCCTCTTTTTATTGGGTTCAACCTGTTCCCCCACAAAAGCTGGAAGAACAGGCTGAAGAGCCTAGCCGAGAGAGATTCTGGCAAAGGAAAGACGACAGACACATATAAGAAGACAGGGACCAGGTAAGTCTTCAGCATAGTAACCCTTTCTCTATAGGTCAGCCTCCAGTTCTTCCATCGCTGAACCTTTGCATTTCCGGCTTCCAATTTCTCTTCCCAATTTATCCTGGCGTTATCTTCCCTACCAAATTTAACCCCTAAGATCTTAATATGGGTGGAGGCTTTCGCAAATTGTGGCAGATCAAAGTCTGGATCAGTACTTAAAGTCCAGAGAGCTTGACTCTTCTCAAGGTTGACCAGAGACCCTGAGGCCTCCGAGTAGCTTCTGATGGCTGCAGACAACATCTCCACCTCACGAGGCTCAGATATCACCACAGTCACATCATCCGCGTAGGCAACTACTTTCAAAGGCAAGCAGTGGGGGACCGGCACCCCCCGAAAATCACACTCCTGCAGTGACCTCAGGAACGGGTCTAAGGCAAACACATACAGCAGTGGACTCAAGGGGCAACCCTGTCTCACCCCTGCCTCTACTTCAAAAGTGTCCCCTTGCCAACCATTGATCAGAGGAAAGCTCTTCGCCTCACAATATAACGTTTTTAGCCAATCAATGAATTGTCCTGGAATACCGTACTTTGACAAAGTGGCCCATAGATACTGGTGGTCTACTCTGTCGAAGGCTTTAGCCTGGTCCAGACCTACAACATATCTCCCACACCTCAGAGCTTTACATCTCTCAAACATCTCCCTTATCGAGATGACTGCTCCAGAGATGTTCCGCCCTTTTACTGTGCCGAACTGACAGCCTGACAACAGTGCCCGGGACAAACAGACTAACCTAGAGAACAGAATTTTTGCCAGAATCTTCCTGTTGACATTCAAGAGGGCAATCGGCCTCCAGTTCTTGATGTCACTAGGCTCCTTACCTTTAGACAGCAGAATTAACGAGGACACCCTCATGGACGGAGGCATCAGGTGATTTTCTAGACAGGTTTTGTACACGTCCACGAGGATTGGAGCTAAGTGGTCTCTGAACTTCTTATAAAATTCTGCGGTAATACCGTCTGGACCTGGTGCCTTCTTCAGATGTAACTGCTCAATGGCCTCTTTAACCTCCTCCACCGTTAATTCTGCTGTCAAAGGAGAAAAGTCCAAATCTCTAGTATCAGGGCCTGGAGTTGCCTCCAAGAATTGAGCCATTTTTCCTTTATCCAAAGCCTTCTTCTGAAACAAGTCAGTATAGTAAGATCTCACCACCCCCAGGATACCCTCCCGAGATTCCTGCAAAACACCCTGGGAGTCAGTGAGACCTGCGACCGATTTATTAGCCACACGCTCCCGGCAGTTCTCAAAGGGATCAGGAGCCCCTAAGGTCCCATAATCCCGTTCGAGGACCAGGGAGGTGTACCTGCTGTACTGATACTGACTCATCTCAGATTTCAGCCGGTCAATCTTTTGTTTGTCATCCCCACCCGCCGAATACAGTGACTCCAATTCTTTCCGCAGCCTGAGATACTGGCTATACTTACTCTTCCCTCTTTTAACTGACAGTCTCTTTAAGAGGGATCTGATCTCCTCCTTGACGTCCTCCCACCAGTCGGCCATGTTGTTATAAAAGTCCACTCTCTGTAGCTGAACCTGAAAAAGGGAGCGGACACAGTCCTGGACATAGACATCATCCAGGATGCTGGAATTAAGCCTCCATAGCCCCCTACCAATATCAGAGCGTTTAGTGGCTCCCAAGCAGAAAACCAACGCCAGGTGGTCAGAGTAGGGGACGACCTTCTCACTTTTCCCGCTAATAGTCTCTGTAGGATTCACAAACGCCATGTCTATTCTACTGTGTCTGTCAGCACAAGAATACGTGAAGTTTGGCTTCCTACCATCCAGTGTAAAGACATCACTCAGACCAGCCTGCGATATTATGTTATGTAGGACTCTGGAGTCTCTGGCCACCGCTCTGCCCGAGGACCTGTCACCTGATGACATAGTAACATTAAAGTCCCCCGCCATCACCACAGGTATAGAGGTGAAAAGATATTGCTTCACATCATTAAACAGCTGGATTCTCTCAGCCACTGTCTGTGGGCCGTAGATATTAATGAAGCGGAGCCGTCTACCATGGATGGTCACTTCCAGCACCAGGCACCTTCCCATAACTACCTCCGTTAACCTGTGCACAGTCACGTCATTGGTCGTAAACAATATGGCCACCCCGGCATAAGGCTCCACAGCCAGCGACCAGTAAGAAGGACCAGACCGCCATTCACTCTCAGCCTCACGTAGATGCCCTAAGGTGGTCAAACGCGTCTCCTGTAAAAAGATGACATCTGCATCCAGATACCTGAGGTGATCGTATACCGCGTGTCTGGTCCTTCTTACTTTGATGCTGTTCACATTGCTTGAAGCAACTTTTAGAGAAAACCCAGCCATCATAACACAGAGGAAGATCAGATAAGGGACTCCCATCATCATATTTCTGTATCAGAGGCTTCCTGCCTACCACCGGTCTCCATATCTGACTCTATAGGAGCCTCTACAGGAGGGGGCTTCTTCATTGTTGGGGGGTCCCCTACGTCTGCCTCACATTCAGTATCTATTCTCTGGAGTTCTTGTTCATAGTCACCATCAGACTCTGATAAAGCCTCATATCTGTTTGATAGGACCATGACTCCTGCACCGTTACTGACTTTCTTCCTGGTGTTTTGGCCCAGGTTATATTCTTGCTCAGATCTACGGGAAGACTTATCTTTTTTCCTCCTTTTGTTGCTCTTGGCCTCTTCATACACTGCTGGTGATACAGAGACGGCTGCCTGAGGCTGGTCCTGAGTGACCACCTCCATGGTGCTCTGTGTGGACTCTGAAGGCTGAGGTTCGGGTGTTGTCTGACCTGACCCCTGTTGTACCTCTTGACTTGTCAGTATGGTCCCTGACATCAAAGCCTCCTCCTCTATGGCGTCTGCGGCCTCCACTAATTCTTCATCTGGAAGCTCCCTGCATACGTTATGCCAGGCATCTGGGCAATCCTTATGTGAGTGGCCTATCTGTCCACAGAGATTGCACCTAACATTCTTACATTGAATATTAAATCAGTCGGGCACTCTAATCTGAAGTGTTAGTTTGATTTTAATATAAACAAATAAAACAGAATAAAATAACATAAGACGTATAAAATCACATTAATCACATAGGCCTACTGGTGTGGACGCGATGTTATTTCGTCCAATACGTATAACACAATAATAAAATGTCCAAAAAATGATAGATGTTAATTGTTGCTGGTATAAACAGGTAAGTATAGCTATTTTGTAACAAATTACTGGTATGGGGTTAACCAGTTTAGTATAGCTATTTTATGACAAAAAACAATTCAGCCGTATCGTTGCGGAGAGGTTCTGTCTCTCCTTACAAAGTGCCGTATAGGGTATTATCTCCTATTTAGTAGACATTTCACCTTTCAAAATAAGTCCCGTTTTATGGCATAAAGTTCTGTTAATGCAGATACATTGGTGGCGTCCCACTAAGTATAATTAATTAAGCCAGACTTACCCCTCGTAGCGCTACTGTTTAGGGGGTACCTGAACGGTGTTTCCGCTTGTCCTGCGGCACTTGCAGTGAGGGATTCCCGATCGTAAAGTTGCACTGTAATTGACTTTCCACCTGTGTGGCTTTGATGTATTCCCTCACGGTCTACGTCGGCATCTGCTCTATGCTTCCTTGTGTTCCCGTAGGTTCTCTCGAGATTGCGGCTGAAAGCCGCGGCAACTTCAAACGTGAAAACTTGGGATCGCGATCCTCTTTATCTTTATCTTTTCTCGGCTGAGATACCTGTTAGGTATTGATTATGGACGCCATAATCAATACCTAACAGGTATCGGGAATCCCTCACTGCAAGTGCCGCAGGACAAGCGGAAACACCGTTCAGGTACCCCCTAAACAGTAGCGCTACGAGGGGTAAGTCTGGCTTAATTAATTATACTTAGTGGGACGCCACCAATGTATCTGCATTAACAGAACTTTATGCCATAAAACGGGACTTATTTTGAAAGGTGAAATGTCTACTAAATAGGAGATAATACCCTATACGGCACTTTGTAAGGAGAGACAGAACCTCTCCGCAACGATACGGCTGAATTGTTTTTTGTCATAAAATAGCTATACTAAACTGGTTAACCCCATACCAGTAATTTGTTACAAAATAGCTATACTTACCTGTTTATACCAGCAACAATTAACATCTATCATTTTTTGGACATTTTATTATTGTGTTATACGTATTGGACGAAATAACATCGCGTCCACACCAGTAGGCCTATGTGATTAATGTGATTTTAAACGTCTTATGTTATTTTATTCTGTTTTATTTGTTTATATTAAAATCAAACTAACACTTCAGATTAGAGTGCCCGACTGATTTAATATTCAAACTATTCCTCTACTATAGTGATTGGGTGTATCACTGCAGTCGGTGCACCTATAACCACATTTGGATAAGGTGTAGCCAACCTCACAGTTTTATCCTAACATTCTTACATGTTGCACTCAGATGGCCAAGCTCACCGCACAGGTTGCACTTGACCACTGTGCACACATTTGCCACATGACCGACCTTGCCACATTTGAAGCACTTCCTCGGTTGCCCAGGATAGAAACAGACGCCTTTTTCTCTACCAATAAAGAAGGAGTTGGGGAGATGTAAGGTGACGTTATTGTGCTGGCGCAGCTTCACCAGCACCTTCCACCCTCCAGTCCAGACACCATCATCATCCCTGTTCTTGGTGAGGTCAGACACAAGGTCACAGTGCCTCCGGAGCCACACCACAATGTCCTGGGGAGGAACAGATTCATTCCAGAAGATGACATTGACAATAACTGTGTCTGGCTTGGAAATTGGAATGAAAATGAACTTATTCCAGCCCTCTGTGTCCCTGAACCTGGCAAAGTTTGCCCAGAACCTATCCAGACTAGCCATGAGCTTAAAGCTGACATCATAGCCCTGCCGGTCTGGTAGATTTATCACTGCCAGGATGTCCGCTGGAGCAAACCCCATCTGGTGGCACAGGAGCTCCCTCACCACAAGCCTCCTATCTGGGAGGTCTTCTTTGGTGCCTCGGTGCTTAAACCTCACCACGTTCCTTCTCTTGAACGCCTGGCCTGTATAGCCTGCACTGGAGGTGAAGGATGGAGCGCCGCGGCTCCAGGCGTTTCTGGGAGGATCCTGCCGGGGCTCACTTCCCTGAGGATTGGGGTGCGTGTCTGCTCTAGAGGGGCCTGATGGGGCCTCACTTCCCTGAGTATTGAGGTTTGTGTCCGCACTAGTGGAACCTGGCAGGGGCTCAGTATTGGGGTGCGTATCGGTACTAGAGGGGACCAACTCATCCTGTGTGGATTTTGTTAAGGGGGGGAAATTACACACATCATTCTGTACACTTTCCTGCCCCTCGTCCACCTCTATGTCCTCCTCAGATGGCTGCACATCCCACACAGACTGTACATTATCACCTGACCCCTCAGGTACATCATCACTGTCCCCGGCCTGTGCCCCAGTAATGGAGCTCTGCTGCGTCGCTGCATCATCCTGACCCATGGATGCAAGTCCACTGTCCTGCTGCTGGACTGTCTCTGCTGGGACTTGTGGTGCCACAGCTCCATGATGTTTCTCAGGGACAGCTGCAGGTGTTTGTGGGTGCTCTTGTCCACCTCCCTTCTGGAAAGAGAAACTTGCAGGCTTCAGAACCGGTTGTGTCACCCGCTGGGGCTCATCTGGGGACACGGACACTGATTTTGCTCTAGCGGAGCGGGATACAGAGTCACCCTTCTGTCTCTGCTGTGCGAAGCGTTCCTGGTTCCTGTAGGACTCGGCCATTGGCCCCATCCTCTCCAGGACACAGTCCATCTCCTTCCCCACCTGCGCCAGCTCTATGCTCAGTGAGTGCAGCTTGGTATCGTACAAGGTGTTGCTATCAGGGTGCACAGTTTTCAGGTTATACACACAGTCTATCTGCATCTGCAGCAGTTGTTTGTGGTGATTTAGCTCCCCCATTCTCCTTACCAGTGCCGGGATCTCCTCCGCCATCTGCAGCTCAGGTGCTCGTGTGGTCTCCTTCACCTGCTGTGGTCTGTGCTGGGCTCCAGGCTGGGTGGATTCACCGGTCTCCTGCAGCTTTGCCTTTCCAGCTTTGCTGCTTGTAACTGCAGTTGCTGAGGCCTGTTCACACTTTGCAGTGTTTCCTCTATTAACTTTTGGAGACATTGCTGCAGATCTTGTGCGGCCCTGGCAGGCCATGCTGGAAACCACAACTTGTTGTTTCAGGTTTTCTTGCAGAGTTTGTCTCTCCAGAGATGTCCGTCTGTGTCTGTGTGCAGGAGGGGGGAGCTGCTCACCTGCTGCATGACCTGTGCTCATCACCTCTGCACCTTGCTGGCTGGACCTGGAAACTGCTTCAGTCTTCACTGCACTCACTTTCTTGTCTTCTTCTTTCTTCATAACAACAATGTTACATCCATTCTTTCCAATCTGTTGCTGAATGGGAACAGAATCCACCTTCAAAACGGTTTGGGAGTTTTCTCCCAGTGTAGGCCTAAAAGCCTGGGGTTTGCTGAGCGAAGTGCCCCGCCCAGGGAGCCTAGTCCCTGGGCTTGCTCCAGACATCACGAGAACCACCAGCACACGTCCTCACAGCTAGGAGGCAGTATTATAGTAGTTATATTCTTGTACATAGGAGCAGTATTATAGTAGTTATATTCTTGTACATAGGGGTAGTATTATAGTAGTTATATTCTTGTACATAGGAGGCAGTATTATAGTAGTTATATTCTTGTACATAGGAGCAGTATTATAGTAGTTATATTCTTGTACATAGGAGCAGTATTATAGTAGTTGTATTCTTGTACATAGGAGCAGTATTATAGTAGTTATATTCTTGTACATAGGAGACAGTATTATAGTAGTTATATTCTTGTACATAGGAGCAGTATTATAGTAGTCATATTCTTGTACATAGGAGCAGTATTACAGTAGTTATATTCTTGTACATAGGAGCAGTATTATAGTAGTTATATTCTTGTACATAGGAGCAGTATTATAGTAGTTATATTCTTGTACATAGGAGCAGTATTATAATAGTTATATTCTTGTACATAGGAGCAGTATTATAGTAGTTATATTCTTGTACATAGGAGCAGTATTATAATAGTTATATTCTTGTACATAGGAGCAGTATTATAGTAGTTATATTCTTGTACATAGGAGCAGTATTATAGTAGTTATATTCTTGTACATAGGAGCAGTATTATAATAGTTATATTCTTGTACATAGGAGCAGTATTATAGTAGTTATATTCTTGTAACATAGTAACATAGTTTATAAGGCCGAAAAAATACATCTGTCCATCCAGTTCGGCCTGTTTTCCTACAAGTTGATCCAGAGGAAGGCAAAAAACCCTGTGATGTAGAAGCCAGTTTTCCCCACTTTAGGGAAAAAAATTCCTTCCCGACTCCAATCAGACAATCAGAATTACTCCCTGGATCAACGACCCCTCTCTAGTAACTATAACCTGTAATATTATTACCCTCCAAAAATACATCCAGTCCCCTCTTGAACTCTTTTAGTGAACTTACCATCACCACCTCCTCAGGCAGAGAGTTCCATAGTCTCGCTGCTCTTACCGTAAAGAATCCTCTTCTATGTTTGTGTACAAACCTTCTTTCCTCCAGACGCAGAGGATGTCCCCTCGTCACAGTCACAGTCCTGGGGATAAATAGATCGTGGGAGAGATCTCTGTACTGACCTCTGATATATTTATACATAGTTATTACATCTCCCCTCAGTCGTCTTTTTTCTAAAGTGAATAACCCTAATTTTGATAATCTTTCTGGGTCCTGTAGTTCACCCATTCCAGTTATTACTTTAGTTGCCCTCCTCTGAACCCTCGCCAGCTCTGCTATGTCTGCCTTGTTCACAGGAGCCCAGAACTGTACACAGTCCTCCATGTGTGGTCTGACTAGTGATTTGTAAAGTAGCAGGACTATGTTCTCATCATGGGCATCTATGCCTCTTTATTATTATTATTATTATGCCTCTTATTGGCCTTGGCAGCAGCTGTCTGACACTGGTTTCTGCAGCTTAGATTTCTGTTCACTAAAATTCCTAGGTCCTTTTCCATGTCAGAGTTACCCAGTGTTTTACCATTTAGTATGTACTGGTGACTTGCATTATTCCTTCCCATATGCATAACCTTACATTTGTCAGTGTTAAACCTCATCTGCCATTTCTCTGCCCAAGCCTCCAGTCTATCCAGATCCATATGTAGCAGTGTACTGTCCTCTTCTGTGTTACCGGTAATTACTTTACACAGTTTAGTGTCATCTGCAAAAATTGATATTTTACTGTGCAAGCCTTCTACAAGATCATTAATAAATATATTGAAGAGAATAGGGCCCAATACTGACCCCTGTGGTACCCCACTAGTTACAGTAACCAAATCTGAGTATGTACCATTAAAAACCACCCTCTGTTTTCTATCACTGAGCCAGTTACTTACCCACATACAGACATTTTCTCCTAGGCCAAGCATTCTCATTTTATATACTAACCTTTTATGTGGTACAGTGTCAAATGCTTTGGAGAAGTCCAGATATACGACATCCATTGATTCGCTGCGGTCTAGTCTAGAACTTACCTCCTCATAGAAACTGATTAAATTGGTTTGACATGACCGATCCCTCATCAAGTACTCCAAGATAGCATCTTTTAGAAAACCCTCAAACAGTTTACCCACGACAGATGTACATAGGAGCAGTATTATAGTAGTTATATTCTTTTACATAGGAGCAGTATTATAGTAGTTATATTCTTGTACATAGGAGCAGTATTATAGTAGTTATATTCTTGTACATAGGAGCAGTATTATAGTAGATATATTCTTGTACATAGGAGCAGTATTATAGTAGTTATATTCTTATACATAGGAGGCAGTATTATAGTAGTTATATTCTTGTACATAGGAGCAGTATTATAGTAGTTATATTCTTGTACATAAGAGCAGTATTATAGTAGTTATATTCTTGTACATAGGAGCAGTATTATAGTAGTTATATTCCTGTACATAGGAGCAGTATTATAGTAGTTATATTCTTGTACATAGGAGCAGTATTATAGTAGTTATATTCTTGTACATAAGAGCAGTATTATAGTAGTTATATTCTTGTACATAGGAGCAGTATTATAGTAGTTATATTCCTGTACATAGGAGCAGTATTATAGTAGTTATATTCTTGTACATAGGAGCAGTATTATAGTAGTTATATTCTTGTACATAGGAGCAGTATTATAGTAGTTATATTCTTGTACATAGGAGCAGTATTATAGTAGTTATAGTCTTGTACATAGGAGCAGTATTATAGTAGTTATATTCTTGTACATAGGAGCAGTATTATAGTAGTTATATTCTTGTACATAGGAGCAGTATTATAGTAGTTATAATATTGTACATATGAGCAGTATTATAGTAGTTATATTCTTGTACATAGGAGGCAGTATTATAGTAGTTATAATCTTGTACATAGGAGCAGTTTTATAGTAGTTATATTCTTATACATAGGAGCAGTATTATAGTAGTTATATTCTTGTACATAGGAGGCAGCATTATAGTAGTTATATTCTTGTATATAGGAGCAGTATTATAGTAGTTATATTTTTGTACATAGGAGCAGTATTATAGTTATTATATTCTTGTACATATAAGCAGCATTATAGTAGTTATATTCTTGTACATAGGAGCAGTATTATAGTAGTTATAATCTTGTACATAGGAGCAGTATTATAGTAGTTATATTCTTGTACATAGGAGCAGTATTATAGTAGTTATATTCTTGTACATAGGAGCAGTATTATAGTAGTTATATTCTTGTACATAGGAGCAGTATTATAGTAGTTATATTCTTGTACATAGAAGCAGTATTATAGTAGTTATATTCTTGTACATATAAGCAGCATTATAGTAGTTATATTCTTGTACATAGGAGCAGTATTATAGTAGTTATAATCTTGTACATAGGAGCAGTTTTATAGTAGTTATATTCTTGTACATAGGAGCAGTTTTATAGTAGTTATATTCTTATACATAGGAGCAGTATTATAGTAGTTATATTCTTGTACATAGGAGCAGTATTATAGTAGTTATATTCTTGTACATAGGAGCAGTATTATAGTAGTTATATTCTTGTACATAGGAGCAGTATTATAGTAGTTATATTCTTGTACATAGGAGCAGTATTATAGTAGTTATATTCTTGTACATAGGAGCAGTATTATAATAGTTATATTCATGTACATAGGAGCAGTATTATAGTAGTTATATTCTTGTACATAGGAGCAGTATTATAGTAGTTACATTCTTGTACATGGGAGCAGTATTATAGTAGTTATATTCTTGTACATGGGAACAGTATTATAGTAGTTATATTCTTGTACATAGGAGCAGTATTATAGTAGTTATATTCTTGTACATAGGAGCAGTATTATAGTAGTTATATTCTTGTACATGGGAACAGTATTATAGTAGTTATATTCTTGTACATAGGAGCAGTATTATAGTAGTTACATTCTTGTACATAGGAGCAGTATTATAGTAGTTATATTCTTGTACATAGGAGCAGTATTATAGTATTTATATTCTTCTACATAGGAGCAGTATTATAGTAGTTATATTCTTGTACATAGGAACAGTATTATAGTAGTTATATTCTTGTACATAGGAGCAGTATTATAGTAGTTATATTCTTGTACATAGAAGTAGTATTATAGCAGTTATATTCTTGTACATAGAAGCAGTATTATAGCAGTTATATTCTTTTTCATAGGAGAAGCATTATAGAAGTTAGTTTCTTGTACAGTACATAAGAAATAGAGATGAGTAAACTACTCGAGATTTGTTTTGATTCAGTTTTGCTGAATTTTTGAAAATGTTCAGTTCGGATCCAAATCAATTTGTACCAAACCAAAGTTGCTCCAATTGCCCTGAAAATTGGTATATAACCCCCTCTAGTCTCCTAGGAGAATTTTTAGGAAAACTTGTTATCTTTTCATTTTTTTTAATGAATTTATTTTCCCTCCCCAAGCTCTCGAAAACAATAATAGTAATAGTAAATGATGTCTGAGTGACTCTGAAATACATAGCTATGTGTAAACCCACATTTGGCAGCATTAACATACAGCATGTTTAAAAATACACCACGCCGGCACGTTTCATGATTGTTCTTATTCCAAAACTTCCAAAAATTGCCCTTTACTGGAAGCAGGGTATGTTTAAATACACACAGTGTTATGGGATTTTAAAAAAATTGGATGACCAAGTTTCCAAAAATTAT
The DNA here is from genome assembly GCA_900303285.1 of Rhinella marina. Classification (NCBI taxonomy): domain Eukaryota; kingdom Metazoa; phylum Chordata; class Amphibia; order Anura; family Bufonidae; genus Rhinella; species Rhinella marina. The sequence continues at coordinate 53,924 of ONZH01004063.1, forward strand.
GCCTTATCAGGGTCAGAATGCTTTCTATAGGACACACACAAGTCTTGATTGTCAGAAAAAAAGCGACTCATTGTGAACCAGTCCCCCAAAATTTTCCTTTCTAATTGGGAGCATGCAGCTGCAATAGTGGTGGCAGCAGAAGCAACATAACACGGAAAATACATGGCTGTCTATGGGTAACAGTAGCAATAGTACTAGTAGTATTAGTGGTGGTATTGGTAATAGTGGCAGATTATTTGCTTTAATAGTGTTGGCAGTAGGGGATTTAGGCTAGTTTCACACTAGTGGCAGGGGTGTGCAGCAGGCTGTTCCAGTAGTGCACGTGTGCAGCCGGAACTCCGCTCCGGCCCCTTCACTATAATGGGGGCGGGCTGGAGTTTTGGCCGCAGCACGGCAAACATTCCAAGAGGCATGGCTATCCAATAACCATCAGACTGCTTGATGTCACCGATCTTCCTGTCACTATATAAGAAAGTGAGTCTACAGGTCTCGATTCTGGCCAGCATGCCTGAAGAGCCAATTCATTCTACTTGCGCCCCCCACTGAGACGATTGGGCTTTGTGTCTGGTGTCATCGACATCATCATTATCCTCTTGCTCCTCCAACTCCATCTCCTCTTCCTCCTCCTCAAGTGGCAGCACCTCCTCCTCCCCCATGGGTGTTTTTCATTGTGAGTGGGTGCCTGAGCGTCAATGTCTCTTACATATGAGGTGGATCAGGAACAACTTCAACATGAACAACACGAGCTGCCACTGCCCGACCTGGCAGCAACACATGTGCCCTGCCGAGGCTTTCTGGTGCTTTCCGATGCCCATACAGGCACTCGAGAATGTGCAATGTTGAATTCCAGTGAGTTGGAATATAACGGATTAAGCAGTGTAGCTGCAGTGCAGTGCAGACGCTGCAAGTCCAGGAGGGCGTTCCTCACCACATATGAATGGCTGAAAAGAAGGGCAGTCTTCTGTACATTTCCGGCACCTTGAGCATGCCAGTGCATGGACCATGTGTTATCTCCTCCAGATTCAGGGAGGCCAGGATGTTGTGCTCGTTGTCGCTCACCTCCTTGCCCAGCTGGAGTTAGCAGGGTGACAGCCAGTGGGATGTTTGCTGCTTGATGTACAATAGCAACTGCTCACCAGTGTGGCTACTCTCGCCCAGGCCGATCAGCTTCAACACGGCACAACGACGCTTGACTTGACACATGTAATAGGAAGGAGGGGTAGTGTAAGCGATGATGTTCCCTCCTACTTTTGGGGATGGGACCTTGTCCGTGGAGGAGGAGGTAAATAAGTGCCGGCTGTGGGAACCAAAAGGATCTGGCCCTGTTTCTGGGGAGCTGCCTCTACACTGCCACAAAAAAACATTGACCCAGTGGGCTGTAAAATACATGTTCTGTGCCTGCCCGTAACGCTGCGCCAAGTGTCCACCATGGAGTGCAGCTTGCTACACAGTGAGAGTTGCAAGGAGTGGCCCGTGTTCTCCACCACCTGAGAGTACAAGGCACTACTACAATGGTACTGCAGCAACTGCACCGCCAGCAATGGGGGTTCAGCTTGTAGATAGGCTAATTACTGGTGGAGAAAAGTTTTTTCATGGCCAAATATTATAGATGTCTCATGATGGAGCAGTGGAGTAGTAGCAGGAGTAGAATAAGGTGATGATTAGTGTTGAGCAAATCGAACTTAATAAAGTGGAATTTTATCCAAATTTCAGGACAAAATGGGATTTGTCACGAATCTGAATTACTTGGCGCTTCGTGGTAAAGAAAAAAACGTAAAAAAAACATTCCTCATCCATTTGATCATGGAGAGGCTGTTGTGACCACCTTTACTGAGGAAAATGTGCCAATTCTCGCATGCACTGACGTGTGACGTCATCACATCAGCACATGCAAGAACTGGTGCGTTTTCTTCAATCAAGGTGGCCGCAATGGCTTTTCCGTGATCAAATGGATGAGGTGAGAATGTATTTTTTTTTGTTTTAACCCCTGATTAACCCGCTGACATGCTGAAGGTGACTCTCAGTGTTGAACACGGCATCTCAGGGGTTAAATAAAGGGGGGAAGGGCGCAATTGCGGTTCCCCTTCATTGCGCCCGCTCCATACAACTTCGACAATTTCTTAATAAGGCTACTTTCACACTGGCGGCACAGCCTGCCGGATCCATGCTACCCCAAGTCCACCGTGACGCCAGAAGTCCACTCCGGCTGCAGCACGGGCAACATGCGGAGAGGCGGCCAGTGTTGAGCGAGCACCTCTGTGCTCGTATGCTCGGGTGCTCTGGCCGAACACCCGAGCATAATGTTAGTCAATGGGACTAAACCAGGCACCCCCCCACTCGGAAGAGGGGAGGGTGTCTGGTTTACACGGGTGCAGCTCAGAAGAAGGAAGAGGCTGTGCTGCTGAGGAGGAGAAGAAGCCTGAGGAGGTAAGTGGTTTGTGTTTGTTTGTTTGTTTTTTTCTATTTTTCAGGATCGTGAATGCTGAGGACTACTTTGGATTCGTTGGATTACGTCGGACCAACTTTTATATTTTTTAAATAAAATGGTCAAACAGGGGTCTGGGGGAATATTTATTTCAATAAAATATTTTATAAGTGTGTGTGTTGTTTTTTTTTACAACATTGCAGTTTTAGTAATCACAGCTATCTACAGACGGCCCTGATTACTAATACTGGGCTTAGTGCTTGCCGGTATGGCCACCACTAACCCCAACATCTATTCCCCCGGCACCCACCGCCACCAGGGGTGTCGGAAAGAGCCGGGTAAATTGAGGGTCCGGTTCTGGGGCAGCGGCAGGCTGTTACTGTTAGGCTGGGAAGGGCCAATAACCGTGTCCCTTCCCACCCTGGTAGTAGGCTGCCGCTGCTGGTTGTATCTGGCTGGAGAAGGAAAAAAGGGGAGACCCCACGCCATTTTTAAAAATTATTTTCCAGCCTAACAGTAACAGCCTGCCGCTGCCCCAGAACCGGACCCTGAATTTAGAAGATCCGGTCCTGCGGATACCTGGTTCTTCTCGACACCACTGGTGGCGGTGGGTGCCGGGGTAATAGATGTTGGGGTTAGTGGTGGCCATACCGGCAAGCACTAAGCCCAGTATTAGTAATCAGGGCCGTCTGTAGATAGCCGTGATTACTAAAACTGCAATGTTGTAAAAAAAAAAACAAAACACACTTATAAAATATTTTATTGAAAGAAATACTCCCCCAGACCCCTGTTTGACCATTTTATTTAAAAAATATAAAAGCTGGTCCAACGTAATCCACCGAATCCGAAGTAGTCCTCTGTATTCACGATCCTGAAAAATAGAAAACAAACCACTTACCTCCTCCTCCGGCTTCTTCTCCTCCTCAGCAGCGGAGCCTCTTCCTTCTTCTGCTTAGCGGAGGAGGGGACTCGAGTACATGGCGCTCGAGTACACCCGGTGTTCGGCCAAACACCGAGTGTACCCGAGTGCCGGCATGCTCGGCTAAACAGCGAGTTCGGCCGAGCATGCTCGCTCATCACTAGCGGCCAGACAAAAACCGCAGCATGCTGTAGTTTTATTCCGGCCGCCTCTCGGCATAGTGAATGGGGCCGGAGTGGACTTCCGCCAGCACTGTGGACTTGCAGTAGCACGGATCCGGCAGGTTGTTCTCCTGCCGGAATAGCCTGCCGGGAAAGGCTACCGCAAGTGTTAAAGTGGCCTAAGCTGTCTTAATAAGCCTTATATCTGGTGGTGAATCCCCGAAGTTATGTAGAGTTAGTTCCGGTTTAGACTTCATATTGGAGATGAGAAGACATGAAAGAAGTAGCAGACAGATGAAATTATGGAGCAGAAATCCACAAACGGGCAGTAGCTTGTAGAGCACCCGGACTCCATGCTAATTTACTTTACTGAGTGTCTGGAGGGAGATAACAACCTAAGGCACCCCAATCCATGGATACCAGAACCGACCAAAAATCCAGTAACCAGACCCAAGCAAAGTTTAGCACAACAGAGAGAAAGAAAGCAGACTTATTAAGCAAGCCTGTCAGACCAGCAGAGAAAGAGAGAAAGCAGAGTTATCAGGTTTGCCTTCCAGTTTATGCCAAAGCCTGCTGGAACCAAGAGAAATCCTGAATGTAAGAAAAGCCTGAATATTGTCTGGAATCAAGTTTAACCAAGTAAAACTGCTGTTAAAGTTTAGAAAGGTCTGGACTTAAGTTTTTCTTCATCCCCTAACTCAGCTATTTCTCCTTTTATTTGCTTCGGAGCCTAAGCCTGGGGTCCCGCTGTATCCAGGTAGGAGCACCATGACACATATAGGCCGCACCACACCTCTCGGCATTCCACCAAACCTGGGACGCAATAGGACCCTGGGGTGGGGCACGTTGCAGCTGCTTTTGAGGTTTGCAGCAGCAGCAGTTCTGCTAGGAGGCGCAGCTAGCCTCAGCTCCTCATTTCTCACTCCCTGGCTTTCTCTACCTGTCTCTATTCTACACACAAAATTCTTCTCTCTCCCTGACTCTCTAAGATGGTTTTCCTGGCAGACACTGTAAGACCCGTCCACTTTTATTCACAGTCCGGCACAGAATGGCGTTCTGCTCGGATACCTCCCTGCCTGCTGCAGCACTGATTGGCTCATCCAGGCTGTCTATCAGCCTGGGAGCCAATGAGAGCAAGCCCTGCCCCCCACTTCCTCTCAGGGTCATGTGAGAACTCTTCTTCTTCCTCCCTAGTGTTATTTTCTCGCCGACACATGCAGTAAAATGTCGCTACACGCTGTTTTAGTGGATTCATCCGAAATGAACTTGAAAAGGTCTGGGTTCGTCTGCTACCCAAAAAATATCAAAGTTCGGACCGAATCCGGTTCGGTACGATCTGGTTGTCCTATCTTTAATAGGGAGCAGTGTTACAATGGTTACATTTTTGTTTACAGTATTATGTTAGGTTTTTCTTGTCCATATAAACACTTCTTTAGTGTGAATTCTCTTTTTTGTTGTCATTTTACAATACATACAAATCGGCTTCGAAAATGAAAAAAAAATCTAATTTGAAAGGAAGTTTTTCTTACCTTGATGCCACACAGTTCACATTGAAATGACCCGTTACGGAGTCGTGATGCCAGGTGAGATATTAGCGCCGATGATCACAGGCGATAACTTAATGTTTAATGAGTAAAATTATTGTTATCAAGGAGCTTGTGCAGCCGGAGAGGATGAAGATCGTGCCAGGCAAATCTAATTAACTTCCTTAAGCCGGGCGATGGACAAGGATGATTACTTCATTATGGGATATTTAGACGTTGCTGAGCACATTCCCTCATGTTGTGTATGTAATAGATCAGATGAAGTGGTGGAGCAGCCATTGAATTGCATTGCCGTCCATAACGGTGACTTCTCGACCTTGGTCATTGAAACTTTTGCTTAATGCTATAACTTGCACCAGACTTTTTCCTCTCTCTTCTGCTGATCTGTGGGAGGAGGACAATATTGCAGCTTCATATTTTTCTTTGTTTTCCTGAAAATGCTATTTTTTTTGTATAAGATGCAATTAATCTTATTGTTTGTGCTGAAGCAGAAAATACTTCCGTGACATTATAGCGTTCAGCTTTGTATCCGAGCCTTTGTTGCGGTAAGAATCAGAGGCTTATTTTGTCAAATTTAAAGGGGATGGCATCCATAAATTCTTCAAAAATGACAGAAAATTATGATCAGCGTTGGATTTTGCATTTAGACCAGGTCCACCTCTCAGCGCAATCTCAGTAAGTCACTATGGAATTTCATCTGTCTGGTGGGTAAACACCGGTCTTAATAAGCCTATTAGCTGGCAGTGATGTAGAGGCGCCGGCGTATCCACCGCCGGATTAAAAGTTTCACAGCTTCCTTGCTGGCTTAAATTTAGACCATATTATATGCGACATAGAAAATGATAAATGAGATGGGCCTGCTGGCTTCTCCCCTACCAGGCATACTTTTTTAGACCTGGTGTGAGCCGTGAAAAGTCGCCGATTGCGGCTCACTTGTGCGCCATAATCTGTGCCAGAATTATACCTAATATAGGCTTATTTTTAAAGTGAATGACCCACCTAGTGTTCTGCGTGATTACTGAAAGAACTGATTAGATCAAAGAGACACAATCCATGAATTTACTAGTAGAAACCCTTTCAGTGTCCTAGACCACCAGGGACATGATTATTTATCACTTCAGTACTCTAGACCATCAGGAGAGTTTGGCCTAGAAGATGACAATCACAATGGTGACATTGTTCTCATACCACGGCACAGTTTTTGGCTGCTTCTGGCACATCGTTGGAACTAGCAGTGCCTCATGAAAAAGGGCAGTGGTGTAGGAATGGCGCGACCATGGACATTACAACTATTGGGGTTGTTGGCTCCCAATCTGACCAACCCCTTTAACCCCTTCACTGTTCTAAGCCTCCAGGTAACATGCCAGTATCCCTTTACTTAAAATTCTAATTAATTATTATTATTGTTATTTGTCAGTATTATTAATTGAGCATTGAATTGTAGAGTTATGTGGGCACTTTACTAAAATACAGTTTGGATACTGTCACTCAATAATTTGGGCACTATATGATGGTATTATATTGTCCACTATGTGGTGTTATTATGTGCTTAGTGTATGGTAGTATAATTAATTCGACTTTCCAGCCTCTTCTGATCTAGCTCTATTTTGCAAAAAAAAAATAAAAATTGCTTTGTGGCAAATTACTTTGTCATGAATGGATAATACCATGAAACCACGACTGGATAATACCACTATACCATAACTGGATAATACCGCTATACTATAACTGGATAATACTGCTATACCATAATTGGATAATACCACCATATCACAACTGGATAATACCGCTATACCATGACCAGATAATACTGTATTAGTGATGATCGAGCACCGCCATGCTCGTGTGCTCTGGCCGAACACTAGGTGGTGCTCGAGTGCTCGTCCGAGCACCCAAGTATAATGGAAGTCAAGGGCAGAAGATCGGGCACCCCCTGCTCTGAAGAGGGGAGGAAGTCTGGTTCATAGGGAAAGGTGAGAATATTAAGGATGATGTCCGACTATTACGCCACCTACGGAATGACAATAATACCCCCAAAAACAGATGATATCGATTTTAGAGGAAATATTGTTAGGAAGCATATATTTACTTGTGTATAAAGTGCAAGTAGTAGCACGCCCTCACCTCTAATGTTTTACATTGTCAGATCAGCAGCAGGCACTCGCCCCGAATGTTTTACACGGTCCGCTCAGCAGCAGGCACTCGCCCATAATGTTTTAGAAGGTCAGATCAGCAGCAGACCCTCACCCCAAATGTTTTTGAGTGTCAGCAGCACTGAAGATCAACTTGTCAGGAGGAGGACCAGAGTGAAGAAGTGGAAGAGGAGGTGGCGGACGATGAAATCACTGGCCCAACATGGGAAGGAGGCAAGCTGAGTGAGGACAGCAGTACAGAGAGGGAGAAATGGGCAGCACCACAACAGGCTGTAAGAGGCGGTGGGGTGGCAAAAGGGAGAAGGCAGGCGACACCAACAAGTGTGGACGATAAAAGAATTGTCATTTTCAACCTGTGCCGTACCAAAATGAGCAGGGGCATGAACACTAGCAACCTGACCACCACCAGTATGATCCTCATGGCAGAAAAGCACCCTAATAGGTGAGCTAAATGCCTGGATCCACAATCAGTGTCTGCGGGTCACACCACTGCCTCCTCTTCCCTGTGTTACGTGCTAGCCAAGACACAGGCCCAGATGCCTCCCGCCCTGCACCTGGACCCACCTGTGTCCCAACACAGCATACAGATGTCCATACCCCAGGCCTTTGAACGAAAGCGCAAATACCCAGCCACCCACAGGCCATTGCACTAAATGCACACCTTTACAAATTGCTGGCGCTGAAAATGTTTCTTGTGGACACTGGGGCTTATCGCAGTCTGATGGCGGCGGCTGTCCCTCGTTACTCAGTACCTAGCCGCCAATATTTTTGCCGGTGTGCCCTCACCGCCTTACACCAGCATGTGTCCCGAAACATAACCCGTGCCCTGACCAACGCAGTTACTGGGAAGGTCCACTTAACGACTGACACATGGACAAGTGCTTCTGGCCAGGGATGCTACATTTCCCTGACGGCACACTGGGTGAACATTGTGGAGGCTGGGAGCGAGTCGTACCCTGGGATGGCACAGATACTACCGACACAAAGGATTGCAGGCCCTACTTCCATCAGGATTTCCGCCACCATCTATATTAGCAGCTGTGACCCCTCCTTCTCCTCCTCCACTTCCATCTAGGAATTCTCATCTTGCAGCACCAGTCAGCCATCAGTCAATAGCTGAAAGCAGTTTAGCACAGTGGTGAGGAAGCGGCAACAGGCTGTGCTGAAACTTATTTGCTTAGGTGACAAACAACACACCGCCACAGTGCTGTGGCAGGGTATAAGGGACCACGCTGAGCTGTGGCTCTCGCCACTAAACCTTCAAACAGGCGTGGTTGTGTCTGTTAATGGCCGCAACTTAGTGGCGGCTTTGAAGCTTGGCAAGCTCACACACATACTGTTACGCTCAGGTGTGGGGGTAAAACCACACAGAGCATAAGAGGGAAAGAGGATTAGGCCTGGAAACTAAGGAAGGTAGATGGACAGGAAACCCTGACTCTAATCCTGACTGACTACCAGTATGAACAGGCCTCAAAGGTAGGCGAGTTCATACACAGGAACCTAAACCAAACTGACCCTATAGGACCCTAGAACTAATGACAGGAATGAGTCTACCTGTTTCTTCAAGAGGAAGGACGAACAGGATTCTCTCTCAGGCCAAACAACTGCTTCAACTTAGTGGTTCAGCAGTTTCTCAAAACCTACACCAATTTGCCTGAGCTGCTACACTTACCAGCTCACTGACTGCTGTGCGACCTGAGCACGCGCTGGACCTCTACCTGCTCACAATAAAGACGGACAGCGCTGCATGTGGAAAAGGTTCTGATAAGCGGCCTAGTGTCACCAGGAGGGAAACGTTTTGGAAAATGGTAAAGGAGTACCTAGCTGACAATGTCAACGTCCTCAGCGATCCCTCTGTGCCTTATAATTATTGGGTGTCTAATAGAGATGAGCGAACGTGCTCAAAACGAGCACTGTACCGCTTGGCTCCCCTGCGGAAGCGGCTGTCTGCCCCCATCCGAGCACGTTCGCTCATCTCTAGTGTCTAAGCTGGACACATGGCACAAACTGGCGCTCTACGCCTTGGAGGTGCTGGCCTGCCCTGCCGCCAGCGTTTTGTCAGAGCTGTTATTTAGTGCCGCATAATAACTGCAAAGCGCATCCACCTGTCAACTGAAAATGCTGACGCTAATCAAAATGAACAAAGGCCTGGATTGCCCCTGACTTTGCTACCCCACCAGAGGAAAGCGGCTGAACATAAAGGAACTTTAAATGTGGCTTTTAAGGTGTATTGAATACACTGTATTCCCATGAACCCCTTCCTCTTCTCCTCCTCTTCCTCCATTATATCAAACTGCTTATTAGGCTGCCCTCGCCTTTAAATATTTAAGAGGTTCACCAGCAGGCCCTCACCCCTAATATTTTAACCTAAAAAATTAACCTCCCTCTGGTCCTCCTCCTGACATGTTGACCTAACAACAACTTGTCTTGCGCCGCCCTCCAAACTGAGAAATGAAGCTAGGAGTGTTGGATGACTTTGTTTCTTGTGCTCTGCCAGCAGACACTGTTTCACCGCGCCCACCGTGCACCATCAGCAGCACGCCCACTTCCCTGTCCCTTACTGCTAGCCTTGCGCATACTAAATGGTATATATGCAAGTTTGTCAAAAGTACAGTTGCGCAGATTTTTTTTAGTGTATGAGCAGAAAAATTTCACCGAATGAGCAAACGTTATGCAGCAGATGCAGCGCAGGTACTGTCACATACCTGTGCTGCATGTTGAGTATAAGCTTTCTGTATGCTGTTATTCATATAATGTATAACGTTAGCGCAATCAGGCACAGATAGTGTAGGGTTAGGATTTGGCTAGGCAGGGCTAGTTGTTCTGTTGAAAAGACCCAAAAGTCCTTTTAAGGACTTTTGTTAAATCTGGCTGCAATATTGTTATTATTGATGGTAAATATTTGCGCAAGTTTGCCTAATCTAAAACCAGCTGCGCAGCGCATGCAGTACAATGTTTGTTTCTCCTATATACCTGAGATTTATTGCGTTTCTTTCTGCCGCTAAGCACAGTGACATTACATGTGCAGGACAATGTATGTTTCTCCTATGTACCTGAGATTTATTGCGTTTCTTTCTGCCGCTAATCACAGTGACATTACATGTGCAGGACAATGTATGTTTCTCCTATATACCTGACATTTATTGCATTTCTTTCTGCCGCTAATCACAGTGACATTACATGTGCAGGACAATGTATGTTTCTCCTATATACCTGACATTTATTGCGTTTCTTTCTGCCGCTAATCACGACGACATTAGTAATGTTGCCTTCAATAGCTGCAGAACAAAATACACCGGATTACTGTTATTTCGGATACACAAATGTTAGACAGCAGACACTGAAAAGGTGATGTTAAGGTCAGGCAACCTTGTGCAATTTTTAACCCAACACAAAAATAATATATTGCAGCCAGATATAACAATGGACTTTTGTGTCTTTTGAACATAACTACTAGCCCTACCTAGCCAAATCCTATCCCTACACTATATGTAGCGTATATAGACAGGCACTCCTCTATCCGGACACTGATTGGTAATACAATTAAAATTTTATTTGCTTTAAGCCATAGCCCATAATCCAAAACATTATGTCAAACAATAAATACTCCTAACATTAAAATAAATCGTGAACATGCAATAGAAAGTAAAAATGAAAATAAAAATAAAATGAAAAATATGATGCTCAAGATATAGGTACAAGGTACAGGTCACACAAGGTACTTATGTGCCTATAGCCTGTATCTGCTATGGTAAAAATTTGTCCAAATACAGTTTTGACACCATAACTGCACATTAATATGCAAGCACTGATTAATTTGGCACCTTATCATACATACATTTCTTATCTATTGTTATACAGAAACAGAGTGGTTGTCTTTCAGTAGATGATTCCCATATCCCAGGGTGAGTTTGTGTAGTTTTCTCTACATATAGTACTCAAACGATTCAACAAGCTTCTCCTTATAAATGGGTGATAGTACTCACAGTTCGATGTTAATCTGTTATACCCCGACCGTGGCGTCCCACGTGTCTATGGGGCAAAAAAGAGCACTCACCCGCTTGTCCTCACTTGCTTTTAGTTGTTTATCTGTTTAATATACCCTCTATATTGATGTAGGGTCTCGGTGTTCCTCGTGGTACAGATGTCGGCGCCGTGCACTATGCCTCTTTGCTCGTATACTTGATCTCCACGGGAATCCGTCTCATTACAGCTGATTCACAATCCACTATCGGTTTGCATATAACAGAACGATTCGCCAATATTTCTGCCTGCAGGCTATATTGTTTCTCACATATAGCTAGCAATATTTTGAGAGTCAGTTCATGCTATGCCGCCATACGCGTTTCGGAGTGTTCACACTCCTTCCTCAGTGGCCATCTGGGATATGGGAATCATCTACTGAAAGACAACCACTCTGTTTCTGTATAACAATAGATAAGAAATGTATGTATGATAAGGTGCCAAATTAATCAGTGCTTGCATATTAATGTGCAGTTATGGTGTCAAAACTGTATTTGGACAAATTTTTACCATAGCAGATACAGGCTATAGGCACATAAGTACCTTGTGTGACCTGTACCTTGTACCTATATCTTGAGCATCATATTTTTCATTTTATTTTTATTTTTATTTTCATTTTTACTTTCTATTGCATGTTCACGATTTATTTTAATTTTAGGAGTATTTATTGTTTGACATAATGTTTTGGATTATGGGCTATGGCTCAAAGCAAATAAAATTTTAATTGTATTACCAATCAGTGTCCGGATAGAGGAGTGCCTGTCTATGTATGCTACAAGATTAATTTAATTTTTGTTTTGGGGTGAAACAAAATAGCCAGAGCACCCTCAGGGCCCCTAGTTAAAAGGGAGTGAGCCATCACAATAGTAGCCCTACACTATATGTGCCTCCTTGTGCAAATGTTATACAGCAGACGCAAAAGAGGAACTGCGGCCTTAATTAACAGTAGAAAATATACCAACGGATGTCAGGTATATAGACTTTTGAAAGGTTCTAATACACACGCTGTGCACGTACTGATAGTGTCAGGCATACTTGCGTTCTTTTTGCCCCAAAATTTATAAAAAAATGCAGCCAGATATTACAATGGACTTTTGTGTCTTTTGAACAGAACAACTAGCCCTACCTAGCCAAATCCTATCCCTACACTATATGTGCCTCCTTGCGCAAATGTTATACAGCAAGACGCAAAAGAGGTACTGCGGGCTTAATTAACAGCAGAAAAAATAGCAATGGATGTCAGGTATATAGTATACAGAGAGCAATACACCATGCACCAGCTGCGCAGGTGTTGTTAATGTCAGACCACCTTGCACAATTTTTAACCCCTTAAAAAAAAATATATATATATATATATTGCAGCAAGATATAATAGCCCTTAAAAGGGCTTTTGGGTCTTTTCAAAAGAAATACTATCCCTGCCTAGCCTTCTTCTCTCCCTACACTATCTGTCCCTCCTTGCAGCAGCTCTCACTGACTCGGTATGAGCCGGTCACATGTCACCGGTTGCTATATAGCACCCGGTGACATGTGTCCCAGCCAGCCAATCACTGTAATGCCAGTAGCCAAGATGGCTACAGCATTACAGTGAATGCCAGTACCTCCCCACACGCTAATTGGCTAATTAGCATGCGGGGAGGAGACTCGAGCATGGAGCTCGAGCACCGTCTGAACACCGCGTGGTCCCGAGAGCCGCCATGTTCGGCCGAATATAGTATTCGGCCGAACATGTTCGCTCAACACTATACTGCATACTTCAACTGGATAGTATGACAATACTGTGACTAGATAATATTTCATACAACTGGATAATACCACTATACCATGACTAGATAATACTTCATACTGCAACTGGATAGTATGACTATACTGTCACTAGATACCACCCAGCCACAGCTGAATAATATCACCATACCACGACTAGGTTCCACTATACAGTAACTGGATAATACCACAAAGCACATTTCTTTGTAAGTAGAGGGTGCCGTTCCCGGACATTTTACTTCTCAGATGCCGCATTCATAGCTGATCGCAGCATCTGATAGTAATAACAGAGTGCTAAATTAAAAACTTATCTCATACATCATTCCACTCTCGACAGGCCGGCCGCCTCCATATTGATTGAAGATCTGCTGTGAAATCTCACGCAGCTCCTAATGATGTCATCACATCGGCCATATGTCACCATCCATGGGATTTCGAGCGATATCTTCAGGCAAGTTGGCAGCGGGTGGACCGTCGCGAGCAAATGGATGAGGTAATTAGCGATGAGCGAACTTGATGTTTTCAAGTTCAGGTTCAGCGTTCGGGTTCGGTGGCAATTCCATTATGGATTCCGTTATCACGGAATATAACGGAATTCTATGACGGAATGCACCACGGAAGCCTTTAAGAGACATTCCGTTTTGCATTCTGTCATAATAGAAGTCTATGGGCAGCATAACGGGATCAAAATGGGATGTCTCTTAAAGGCTTCCATCATAGAATTGCCACCGAACCCGAACACCTGAACTAGAAAATATCAAGTTCGCTCATCCCTAGAGGTAAGTATGATTTTTTTTACACTGTTTCAGGTAAAATAGATTCGCTGCCATGAAGCACTATGAAATTCTGATTCGCCGCCAATCAAATTTATCCTGAAATTCACAACACTAATGTATTTGTTTTGCTTATTTTAGTGTCACTTTTAGTCCCTATAAATGAAGTGCTAAAATTCGATTCTAGGATATTTTGGCTGTACATGACAATCGGAAATCAAACTTGGTAACTAGTTGGAAGGAATCTCGGCCATCGTGCGTGACCCCCGGTTGCTTTACATCTATCGAATGATGTTCTCATGTTGGCGTCAAGGAAGAGCCGAACAGCTGGTCTCTGTACTGTAATCCGAGGCATCCGAGCGTTGGCGAGCGTCTATATGTTAGGAATAACGAGCAGAAATGTGACAGAGGTTTTATTACAAGGAGTCGACAGGAAATTTCAAACTGCCACAAACACCATTAACAAGAAAGAGAGAAGACGGGAAGTTAAATAAAAGTCTAATTAGGTGACGCGGCGGAGGGGGGGATGCGCTCGGCTGCGCGCTCTTTATCTGCAGGCAATGATTTCACATTGAAAAGTTTACAGATTTCTACTTTTATTTGCCTTTCAGTTGATTTATTCTTTGTAACAATGTAACAAGTTATTTTCTGAGACAGGAGGGTCAATTAGAGGAAGGAACGCTGAGCCACAGCGCAAGGTCTTTAAAGGGACGGTTGTCAGACCGCCAACACATAGAGATGAGTAGGGGCGTCCCTACCCTCGTTCTTCAGTCTGTCAGTTTTTTGTGGTATGGAAATGATGATACGAGATTCTTACCTTTGTGGAGACTTATTCCATGAAAGAGTCTCGGGAGACTGAAAAGTGGAAATCAACACAACCAGACGAAGGAGCTGACACCATGGAAGGGGGTCAGACCCTCAAGACTGTATGTAGAGCTCCTGCTGTCCTAGGTACTAACCCGGAATACTCCCCCATTTATACTTGTCAATTATCGTCATGATTCAATTGTGATGATAATTGGTCAAAAAAGCTGAATATCAATCTATTGCTTATGGTTGATGACTGATAATGTGCGTGTAAATTCCTCTCATGGCGACATTTACTTTGGAAGATGTGCACATAGATTAGACCTACCCTAAATAATACTAAATATGAGGACTGGATAACACCACCATACTGACCAAAACTTCCATACTCTGACTGGATAACACCACTATACCACAACTGGATAATAACGACATACCACAACTAGATAATAACATCATACCACGACTAGATAATAACGACATACCACAACTAGATAATAACGACATACCACGACTAGATAATACCACCATATCACAACTAGATAATAACATCATACCACGACTAGATAATACCACCATATCACAACTGGATAATAACATCATACCACGACTAGATAATAACATCATACCACGACTAGATAATACCACCATATCACAACTAGATAATAACATCATACCACAACTGGATAATAACGACATACCACAACTAGATAATAACATCATACCACAACTAGATAATAACGACATACCACAACTAGATAATAACATCATAAAACAACTGGATAATAACGACATACCACAACTAGATAATAACGACATACCACAACTAGATAATAACGACATACCACAACTAGATAATAACGACATACCACGACTAGATAATAACGACATACCACGACTAGATAATAACGACATACCACAACTAGATAATAACGACATACCACGACTAGATAATAACGACATACCACAACTAGATAATAACGACATACCACAACTAGATAATAACGACATACCACAACTAGATAATAACGACATACCACAACTAGATAATAACATCATACCACAACTAGATAATAACGACATACCACAACTAGATAATAACATCATACCACAACTAGATAATAACATCATACCACGACTAGATAATAACGACATACCACAACTAGATAATAACGACATACCACAACTAGATAATAACATCATACCACAACTAGATAATAACATCATACCACGACTAGATAATAACGACATACCACAACTAGATAATAACATCATACCACGACTAGATAATAACATCATACCACAACTAGATAATAACGACATACCACAACTAGATAATAACATCATACCACAACTAGATAATAACATCATACCACGACTAGATAATAACGACATACCACAACTAGATAATAACATCATACCACGACTAGATAATAACGACATACCACGACTAGATAATACCACCATATCACAACTGGATAATAACATCATACCACAACTGGATAATAACGACATACCACAACTAGATAATAACATCATACCACGACTAGATAATAACGACATACCACAACTAGATAATAACATCATACCACGACTAGATAATACCACCATATCACAACTGGATAATAACATCATAAAACAACTGGATAATAACGACATACCACGACTAGATAATAACATCATACCACGACTAGATAATAACGACATACCACAACTAGATAATAACGACATACCACAACTGGATAATAACATCATACCACAACTAGATAATAACGACATACCACGACTAGATAATACCACCATATCACAACTGGATAATAACGACATACCACAACTGGATAATAACGACATACCACGACTAGATAATAACATCATACCACAAGTAGATAATAACATCATACCACAACTAGATAATAACGACATACCACGACTAGATAATACCACCATATCACAACTGGATAATAACATCATACCACGACTAGATAATACCACCATATCACAACTGGATAACACCACTATACCACAACTGGATAATAACATCATACCATGACTACTATGGCTAAATAATACCACTATACCATGACTGGATAATAACATCATAACACGACTAGATAATACCACTATACCACAACTAGATAATAACATCATAGCACGACTAGATAATACCACCATACCACGACTGGATAATACAGCTGTACAATAACTGGATAATACCAACATACCACAACTGGATAATACCACTATATCATAACTGGATAATACCACCATATGACAACTGGATAATAGTGCTATACCATGACTAGATAATACTTCATACCACAACTGGACAGAATGACTTTACTGTGACTAGATACCTCCCAACCACAGCTGGATAATACCACCATACCATGACAGGATTTCACCATACAGCGAATGGATAATACCACAATACTGTAACTTGATAATACTAATTAATCATACATGGATAATACACTATATCATGACTGGATAATACCACCATAACCCAATCGTTAGTACCACCATACTGTGACTCAATAATACCACTGTACCACGGCTGGATAATACCCCCACATAAGTTACATACAGTATGCGCCCAAGTTCCAAACCCTTTAATGTCACTCCAGTGCTTAGCACCTTTCCTTTTTCTCTTCCAAAGTTCCTACACCATCATCCTTACTATCAGCGCTTTCCTTGTCATCTCCAGTCTAAGAATCCACCTTTTCTCCTTTTAATATCAGCCAAATCCCTGTCCCCTCCATGTATTTCCTTCTGTTACAGCAATGGGTGTGGAACTACTGTGTTAACCAACAGATTTGGCTGTGGGCTAATCCTGAGGGATTTATCCTGGCAGTCCACTTGTTGTCGCCCATTGACTTCTGCAAAGGGATCTGGACTTCGCTGCAGGGGAACCACCAGGCGACTGCCTCCTAGAGTAGTCTCTGTGTCATTGACTACTGACCCACAGGTGGAATAGACACAGAGGCCAGGGAGGGAGGAGATCATGCAATGCAGGGATGGGTCTAAAGTCAGGGCAGGCAGCGTAGGATCAATACGGAGGTCACACACAGATCAGTTTAGGCAGCGTAGGGTCAGAGTACAGTAAACGGGCAGAGGTCAGTACATGGACAGGATACAGCCCATCTAGATGGAACTTAGCAAGCTAGGAAACTGAATTATTCAGACACCCTTCCATGGAGGAAGATGCCAGAAAGACCCCAGGGTTGTCAGCCATTGACTGGTGAAGATTAAGGCATTGAACATCTAGTGCTAGTGGTAAATACAGCTCCGCAGACATTATGCAGGATATTTTTGGAGAGAGAGAGAGTAGTGTACTTTCCTCTCCACTCAATAATGGCTGAGAGAAACAGATGGAGATGTTTGTAACTTGAGACACCAAGTGTAACGAGTGGCCAGCGGTGCGCTCCCTCTGTGCGGCGCCGCCGGCCTTCTCTGCTGCAGGCAGCGCGAGGACGTGGGGAGCATCTTCGTCGCCATGGTGATCAGGCGCAGAGGACCGGCGCACTTCTGGGTCTCGTGCGGCCAGCGTCCTCCCCGCCCCCTAGCATTACTTAGGGGGCAGCCATGTGGTGCTGATCACATCACATGGCTATTGTTTATGTTGGTGTTTTGCACTTGTTATTTGGAGCCATGCGGTGCTGACCACACCACATGGCTAATTGTCATTGTTTTGAATTCGGGTCGACGCCCTGTTTGCATCACAGGTCATGTGACGCTGGCCACGTCACATGACCTAGGGGTGGGCTATTTAAAGATGGCAACTGCCAGGGCTAGTTGCCTGTTATTGAAGTCCTTTCTTTGCAGTGCTGTGCATTATTTGACTTGTGAGTTTACCGTGTATCCAGACCTATTGCTTGTGACCTCGACCTCGATTCTGCTAATCCCTCGGCTCCTGACGTACGCTCCCGGTTTGACCTTGCTTAGCTGACTATTCGTATTGTGTTTGTTCGTGCCTGTGTTTGTCTTTTGTTCCTTCCGTTCCCAATCCCTCACTTATACAGAGTAGGGATTGTCGTCCAGTTGTCCCCCTAGGACTGTTAGCCTAGGGTGTGGCAAGTAGGCAGGGACAGTTGTGGGATAAGTCAGGGCGCACCTTATCCCAGTGTTCCCGTCCGTGACAGGCCCAAAGATTTTATGGAGCCGTTGCAAGTACTGACTGACCATGTCCAAAATATGGCACAAATGGTCCAGGACTTGGCGGAAAGGCTCCAGCAGCATGAGCAACAGCTTACCACCCCTGTGGCTGTTGCTGAGGTCCCTAATACCACCTTGGAACCTCAGGTTAAGCTCCCCGACCGTTTTTCCGGGGATCGTAAGGCTTTCCGCGCCTTTAAGGGAAGCTGTAAGCTTTATTTTGAGTTGCGCCCAAACTCCTCGGGGCCTGAACCGCAGCAAGTTAAAATTATTATCTCCCGGCTGCAGGGTGACCCACAGGAGTGGGCTTTTTCCTTGCCACATGACGCTCCTTGTCTACAGTCTGTGGAGGCCTTTTTTCGGGCTCTAGGACACCTAGAACATGCGACAGGGTAACCGTCCAGTGGAGGATTATTGTGCCGAATTTAGGAAATGGTGTATTTCGACCAACTGGAATGATCCTGCATTGAAGAGCCAGTTTAGGGGGGGGCTCTCTGATCAGCTTAAGGATCTCCTGGTTAGTTACCCCACTCCGGAGTCCCTAGAAGAGTCATGACGTTAGCCATTAGACTTGACAGACGTGTTAGGGAGAGACGGACTGAACGCTTGACTCCCTTTACTGTGGTCGGTTCCCCGGATTCTTCCTTTCAGACTGCATCTCCTGGCAAGACCCCGGAGGAACCCATGCAACTTGGAGCCACCTTGAGGGAGCAGAGGCGTAAACAGGGGGCCTGCTTCTACTGTGGTGACAAGGACCATTGGCGGCAACAATGTCCCAAACTTCCTCCTTCCAAGAGGTCTGCCGCAAGTGTTAAGGTACTTCCTACGGTGGTAAGGAGGAAAGTGTTGTTACCTTGTACTATTTCTTTCGGTCAGTCCAGGAGTTCTGGATGGGCATTCATTGACTCAGGGTCTGCATGCAATTTTATTGATTTTGAATTTGTTCAATCCTTGGGTATTCCTTTGATTCCCCTTAGGGAGACCATTCCAATTATAGCATTAGACTCCACCCCCCTTAACAGCGGTGGAGCTGAGTTTGGTACTCCTGAGGTTACTCTTATTGTGGGTATCCACCACGTTGAAAACTGTTCCTTTCTAGTTTTGAAGAATTTGCCCGCCGACCTGGTGCTTGGGTTACCCTGGTTACAGAGTCATAACCCGACAATTAACTGGTCGACTGGTGAATTGGAGAGGTGGGGACCGGGTTGTAGTAATTGTTGCAAATCTGTTCTTCAGTTAGGCCTTACCAGCAAATCCACAGGCCTACCTGAGTATATTGGGGATTTTGTTGATGTATTTACCATGACTGAAACAGATTTTCTTCCCCCTCACCGCCAGTATGACTGCACTATTGAAATGATTGAGGGGTCCAAGTATCCTAAGGGTCGCATATTTAATCTCTCTACACCAGAGCGACAGGCTATGAGGGATTATCTCAAGGAGAGTCTGGCCAAACGACATATCCGTCCTTCAGTCTCCCCCATGGGGGCAGGATTTTTTTTGTGGGCAAAAAGGATGGTGGTCTAAGACCCTGTATTGATTATAGAGAACTCAATAAGATTACGGTGAAGAACAGGTACCCTTTGCCGCTCATTCCTGATTTACTTAATCAGGTTCAGGGGGCTTGTTGGTTCACCAAGTTGGACCTTAAGGGGGCTTACAACTTGATCAGGATCCGTGAAGGAGATGAGTGGATAACCGCCTTTAACACCCCGGAGGGCCATTACGAGTATCTAGTAATGCCCTTTGGATTAAGTAATGCCCCTGCGGTCTTTCAAAACTTCGTTAATGACATCTTTAGACCCTTCATTGGCAAATTTATGGTTGTCTATATCGACGATATCCTCATCTTTTCCGTTGATTGGGAATCTCATGTAGGCAACGTCAGGCAGGTCCTCGAAGTGTTGCGCAAAAACAAATTGTTTGTTAAATGTGAGAAGTGCTCCTTTGGGGTTCAGGAGGTGGCCTTTTTGGGGTACATTTTGACTCCCTATTGGACCCCATCAAGGTGCAGGCTATCCGTGATTGGGTGCGACCTTCTTCCCTGAAGGCGCTCCAACGGTTCTTGGGATTCGCCAATTTTTATCGAAAATTCATTAAAAATTTTTCGGTAATTATTAAGCCTGTCACCGATCTTACTCGTAAGGGGGCAGATGTGATAAACTGGTCTCCTACTGCTGTGAAAGCGTTTGAGGATCTTAAGGAGTGTTTTTCTACCGCTCCGGTTCTGATCCAGCCTGATCAGAACAAACCGTTTGTGGTCGAGGTTGACGCATCTGAGGACGGTGTGGGGGCTGTGTTGTCTCAGGGCTCCTCCACTCTCACTAATCTCAGACCATGTGCCTTCTTCTCCCGCAAATTTTCACAAGCAGAGAGCAATTATGATATAGGCAATAGAGAGTTACTGGCCATTAAATGGGCATTTGAGGAGTGGCGTCATTTTTTGGAGGGGGCGTTGCACCGTATTACGGTTCTTATGGACCATAAGAACCTGTTGTTTCTTGAATCCGCCAAAAGGTTGAATCCTAGACAGGCAAGGTGGGCCTTGTTTTTCACCCGATTTGATTTCTGTGTTACTTTTAGGCCTGGAAGCAGGAATACTAAAGCAGACGCCTTGTCTCGTAGCTTCCAGGCATTCCAACCACCTGAGGCTCCCCCTGAACCGATTCTGCCGGCCGGCATTTGTGTGGCTGCCTCATCACCTGACTTAGCCGACGAAATCCTGGAGGGTCAACATCTCGCTTCAGACGGTACCCCCACTGACAAATTGTTTGTACCTGTTTCGTTGCGTCTTCGGTTATTGGGTGAGTGTCACAACTCTGTCTTGTGTGGACACCCCGGGATCAATGCCACCAGAGAAATATTTACCAGGAATTATTGGTGGCCGTCCTTGTCCAGGGATGTCCAAGCATTTGTGTCCGCCTGTAGCATTTGTGCCCGATCTAAAACCCCCAGAACACGACCTATGGGCGAGTTGCATCCCCTGCCTGTACCGGACAGACCGTGGTCCCACTTGTCCTTGGACTTTATCACGGATCTTCCGTGTTCTGAAGGCAAAACTGTTATTTTGGTGGTGGTCGATCGTTTTAGTAAGATGTCTCATCTTATCCCTTTGTGTAAACTTCCGTCAGCCAAGGCTCTGGCTGCTATATTTATTGATCACGTTGTAAGACTACATGGTGCTCCAGATAATATTGTGTCGGACCGAGGGGTGCAATTTTTGTCTAGATTTTGGAAGGCCTTCTGTCAGAAGATAGGTACTTCCTTGTCTTTCTCGTCTGCCTTCCATCCGGAGAGTAACGGGCAGACTGAACGGGTTAACCAATCTGTTGAGCAATTCTTGAGGTGTTATGTGTCTGAGAACCAGCATCTGTGGGTCAAATTTTTGTCTCTGGCCGAATTTGCATTGAATAACCGTGTTAACTCTTCCTCTGGAGTTTCTCCTTTTTTTTGCAATATGGGCTTTCATCCCCGTTTTGGTTCTTTCTCCCCATCGCATCCTACTGTACCAGAGATTAAGGGGGTGTTTCAGGAACTGTGCACAGTTTGGGCTAAGGTTCAGACGAACCTAGCAAAAGCCCAAGAGACTCAAAAAACCAAAGCAGATAGGAAACGTTCTCAGGGGGTTGAATTCAGTGTTGGGGACAAGGTGTGGCTGTCCACAAGGAATCTACGTATTAAGGTAGCCTCTCAAAAGTTTGCACCTCGTTTTATAGGGCCATATGAAATAATTAAACTGATTAATCCAGTATCCTTTAAGTTGCGCCTGCCTGAGTCTTTCCGAATTCATGATGTAAAGTCCCTGCTTAAGAGATTTATTCCTCCAGTACTGCCTGAAGAACACCCTCCGCCTCCAATTGAGGTGGATGGGCAACTGAACATGAGATTTCGGATATTGTGGATGTCAGAAAGGTCCGAAACTCATTCCAATATTTGGTACACTGGAGGGGATTCGGACCAGAGGATAGAAGCTGGGTGCCATTGACCAGGATTCATGCCGATGAGCTCATTAGAGCTTTCCATCGGTTGCATCCTGAGAAACCGGTTCCCTCCGGTAAGGGTCCGGTGGCCCCTCATGAAGAGGGGGGTACTGTAACGAGTGGCCAGCGGTGCACTCCCTCTGTGCGGCGCCGCCGGCCTTCTCTGCTGCAGGCAGCGCGAGGACGTGGGGAGCGTCTTCGTCGCCATGGTGATCAGGCGCAGAGGACCCGGCGCACTTCTGGGTCTCGTGCGTCCGGCGTCCTCCCCGCCCCCTAGCATTACTTAGGGGGCAGCCATGTGGTGCTGATCACACCACATGGCTATTGTTTATGTTGGTGTTTTGCACTTGTTATTTGGAGCCATGCGGTGCTGACCACACCACATGGCTAATTGTCATTGTTTTGAATTCGGGTCGACGCCCTGTTTGCATCACAGGTCATGTGACGCTGGCCACGTCACATGACCTAGGGGTGGGCTATTTAAAGATGGCAACTGCCAGGGCTAGTTGCCTGTTATTGAAGTCCTTTCTTTGCAGTGCTGTGCATTATTTGACTTGTGAGTTTACCTTGTATCCAGACCCATTGCTTGTGACCTCGACCTCCATTCTGCTAATCCCTCGGCTCCTGACGTACGCTCCCGGTTTGACCTCGCTTAGCTGACTATTCGTATTGTGTTTGTTCGTGCCTGTGTTTGTCTTTTGTTCCTTCCGTTCCCAATCCCTCACTTATACAGAGTAGGGATTGTCGTCCAGTTGTCCCCCTAGGACCGTTAGCCTAGGGTGTGGCAAGTAGGCAGGGACAGTTGTGGGATAAGTCAGGGCGCACCTTATCCCAGTGTTCCCGTCCGTGACACCAAGCTTGATGGTTACAATAATCTCATAGGAGGCAACTGGTGGTAACAAAGTCTCTGTAGAGGCATTAGGTTCACTCTCTCAAAGTATCTTATTATCATATTTCCTTCTCCGGCTTTGCACTCCACTCATTGGGCATCCACAACTGCCCTGGTGTCTCCCTCTAGTGGCAGAGATGAAGATGGCTATGCTGCTTAGCTTTGGCCGAGGCTATTATCCAATTGGCATGAACTCTACATAGGTGTAAGAACGGGCCATGGTTCCTCTGTGTACATGTTCACATAACTCAGGTGTCCTGCTCTCAACCACAGCTTCTATCTAGCTCGGTCTTTTAGGCCACTCTCTACACAGGTGTTTCTCTTTGCAGCAAGCTGGCTGGTCTGTGTCTCTTGACCTGGCCTATCACAGGACTTCTTCATGCTCACATGTACGGAGGCTAGGAAGTATTATGTTTGGTTGCCTTTGCTCAGTGCTTCCCTCTACTGCAGATATTGCTACCCCAACCTTTCTCTAGGGTCCCAGGCTAGTCCACAAATTTGGGAGCACCTCCACTTGCTAACTCACTACATGCAGTCTGTAGCTGGGTGCTGTACTCAGCTATCCCTACAAGTCTCACTTGTAGGCTTGACCTGCCACTCCATTCATGCAAATACAGTACAATGGACTATGTTTCTGTGATCAGTGGAGGTTCCAGTGGTCAGACCCCTACCAATAAGATGCTTATCCACTACCTAAATGTTCTCAGCTAGAGCAATGTAGCTGGCACTATAGGGAACACTGTGGCACTCAAAAAAATATCTCCTCTAAGGGTGCATTCACATCACCGTTAGGGCTTCCGTTCAGGCTTTCCGTTATAACATCGTTATAACGGAAAGAAACGGAATCCCTAGGACGGACATCAAAACGGACACCTTTAAGAGGCATTCCGTTTTGATCCGTCATAATAGAAGCCTATGGCCCTGCATAACGGATCCGTCTGGATGCCGTTATGCTGGACGGAAAACAAAGTCCTGTCGACAGGACTTTGTTTTCCGTCCAGCATAACGGCATCCAGACGGATCCGTTATGCAGGGCCATAGGCTTCTATTATGACGGATCAAAACGGAATGCCTCTTAAAGGTGTCCGTTTTGATGTCCGTCCTAGGGATTCCGTTTCTTTCCGTTATAACGATGTTATAACGGAAAGCCTGAACGGAAGCCCTAACGGTGATGTGAACGAGCCCTAACTGATATGTTAGCCAGGTTTATTACAGTCAGAGCCTCTCCACACTGGACCACCAGGGATGAATATATTAATCCTTTCCCTGCCCTAGGTCACCAGGGATGCTTAAATTAACTTCTTCCCTGCCCTAGACTACTAGAGATGCTGGCATCACCTTTGTCGCCACACTACACCACCACAGATGATTAAATCAACCCCTTCCCTATTTACATAAAATCTTTCATTGCCGTTGTTCACCAAGAATGCTGACATTAACCCCCTAATGGCCTAGACCACCAGGGATAAACCCTTTTACTGCTCTAGATAAGCAGGAATTTCAGTTTTGACCGATGCAATACACTAGACCACCAAGATTTGGCATTAACCCCTCCAGTACCTAAGGTAGATCACCGGGGGGCTGATATTATCCCCTTAACTACGGATGTTGGTGTGAACCCAATCAGTACCCTAAAAATATTAGATAACAGGTCTTGACATGAACACCCCTTTTTATTTGGCTGATATTTTGGGGGATAAACTAGAAACCTTGAAGCTGGGGCCGCACAATGACTTTGGCTGCAACTCACGTCTAGAGATGAGCGAAGTTCTCAAAGCTTCTTCGCTGAATTTCACAACAAAATTCGCTTCATGACGAATTACTTTGTCACAAAGTGAATTTCTTTGTGAGTAGCAGCTGCAATGACGGGGAACGGCGATGGTGCCGCCCCCTGTCATTGAACCCCTCAGATGCCACATTCATAGCTGATTGTTGCATCTGAGATGACCAGTGAGGGCTTTCAGGGGTTAATCTGTTAAAAAAAATTGAAAAATATTCACCTTATCCATTTGCTCGCAAAGAGTCTAAATAATCTTGATTGAAGATTCAGCGCAAAATCTCACGTAGTGTGTGATAACGTCATCACTCTGGCTGGTGTGGTGGCGTCATACGTCACCGTGCACGAGATTTAACGTGGGATCTTCAGTAAAGATGGCCGCAGTGGATTTTTTTTACCGCCATTTGAGGGAAAATTGATTCGTTACCACGAAGCACAAGGAAATTCGGCTTCACGGCAAATGAAATTTTTCCCTTAAATTTAGATCGAAGTCCATCTCGTGAACTTCGATTTGCACAACACTACTCACGTCATATGGCGAAAGATCACAGTCAAGCGCTGGAAACAATGTAAGTGAATGTCCTCGCCTAGTGATCCACAAGTCGCCACGACCACGGACTGACAATCGCCGGACATCTAACCCTAATGCATTCCTTGTGACTGTCACGTCTGGGTTTGCCGGAACTCGAGAGTTCAGGCAGAGCAACCTTATCAACCTATGCAAGCAAAGGTAGGTGAGAACGGCCAGGTGTGGGGCAACTAGAGGTTTTAAAGGGGAATTTCCCCTTAAATGATTCCTTCGTCTCTCCTTAAACCGTCCTGACATGAGAAACGAGAGCAGAATTGAAAAGTTGTGTAATTCGTGGTTATGTATGCGGCCCGGCATTGCTCTGTCCCTTTACGGTCCTCGCCACCATTATTTATAGAGCGTGGTGTGACAGGACAGAGGACATTACTCCACACAACAGTCCAGCCGCTGTGTTAACATAAGCAATGCAGCTTCTCATCTCCTGTAATTCTCCCACGTCTTTTGTTGTCAGTGATAACCGATTTCAGCCGGAGAGTCCCCGGGCCCAGAGAATGAGGCAACCGACTCCAGCCATTTATCAAGTCTATGTCTAAATATAATGTCGGCCAGGGATAGCTGCAAACCAAGACACACGTGGAGCCGCTGTTCTTCCTTGTAAAATTTTGACCCATAAAACCCAACTTTCCATAGATTCTGAATAGAATGTACATTTTCTTTGTTATGTGGATACTTTCTTAACCTGCTTCTTCTTGCCTTTGTGTCAGTTTTTACTGCAATTCTTGCATTCTATTCATTAAACAGGAAAATCAACAATGGGATATGCTATGGGTATAAGCAAGATTTTAGACTTAGACCAGACTTCCTATATACAGACTCCAGATAAGACCTCCAAGATACAGACTCTGGACCAGACCTCTTAAATACAGACTCTAGACCAGGGATCAGCAACCTTCAGCACTCCAGCTGCTGTGAAACTACAATTCCCAGCATGCTCCATTCATTTCTATGGGAGTTCAGCGAATGGCAGAGTAGGTATGCCTGCTGAGAGTTGTAGTTTCACAACAGTTGGAGTGCCACAGGTTGCTGATCCCTGCTCTAGACCATACCTCCTATATACATACTCCAGACCAGACCTCATATATACATACTCCAGACCAGACCTCCTAAATACATACTCCAGACCAGACCTCATATATACATACTCCAGACCAGACCTCATATATACATACTCCTGACCAGACCTCCTAGATACAGACTGTAGACCAGACCTTCTAGATGCAGCTTCCAGATCAGACTTCCTAGATATAGACTCCAGACCTCCTAAATACAGACTCTAGACCAGATCTCCTAAATCTAGACTCTAGACCATACCTCCTATATACAGACTCCATACCTCCTAGATAAATACTCCAGGCCAGACCTCCTAAGTACAGACTCCAGACCTCCTAGATACAGACTCCATACCTGCTATATCATACTCCAGACTAGACCTCATATATACATACTCCTGACCAGACCTCCTAGATACAGACTCTAGACCAGACCTTCTAGATGCAGCTTCCAGATCAGACCTCCTAGATATAGACTCCAGACCTCCTGGATACAGACTCCAGACCACACCTCCTAAATACAGACTGTAGACCAGACCTCCTAAATACAGACTCTAGACCAGATCTCCTAAATCTAGACTCTAGACCATACCTCCTATATACAGACTCCATACCTCCTAGATAAATACTCCAGGCCAGACCTCCTAAGTACAGACTCCAGACCTCCTAGATACAGACTCCATACCTGCTATATCATACTCCAGACTAGACCTCATATATACATACTGCAGATAAGCCCTCCTAGATACAGACTCCAGACCAGACCTCCTAAATACAAACTCTAAACCAGACCTCCTATATACAGACTCCAGACCAGACCCCCTAAATACAGACTCTAGACCAGGGATCAGCAACCTTCGGCACTCCAGCTGCTGTGAAAATACAATTCCCAGCATGCTCCATCCAGAGAATGGCAGAGTAGGTATGCCTGCTGAGAGTTGTAGTTTCACAACGGTTGGAGTGCTGGAGGTTGCTGATCCCTGCTCTAGACCATACCTCCTATATACATACTCCAGACCAGACCTCATATATACAGACTCTAGACCAGACCTTCTAGATGCAGCTTCCAGATCAGACCTCCTAGATACAGACTCCAGACCTCCTAGATAGAGACTCCAGACCTCCTAGATACAGACTCCAGACCACACCTCCTAAATACAGACACTAGACCAGACCTCCTATATATAGACTCCAGATCAGACTTCCTATATACATACTCTAGACCACACCTCCTATATACATACTCTAGACTAGACCTCCTATATATAGACTCCAGATCAGACCTCCTATATACATATTCTGGACTAGACTTCCTATATACAGACTTCAGATCAGACCTCCTATATACAGACTTCAGATCAGACCTCCTATATACAGACTTCAGATCAGACCTCCTATATACATACTCTAGACTAGACCTCCTATATACAGTACATACTCCTATATTGTTATGAGATAACTGTGGTTGGTATAGATATTGGACTGTTACAAGAGCCTTGTGGTTGGCACTGTTATGAAGGTTCTGTGGTTAGAGATGCTATAGAGCTTCTATAGTAGTACTATGGATTGTTAAGAGGGGCTTGTGGTTGGCATTATAATGTGGGCACTGTGGCTGGCACTTTAACAGGGCTAAGGGTGCTATGGATGGTACTTATTTAGCCTGGATTGCCTTTCCCACTCCACCAATGGTGCCTTCACTCAGGCCCTTCTGCTCTTACATCCTTCCACACACACTAAGTGAACATAGTCTTAAGCTGCATTAAAAAAAAAAAAAAAAAAATAATTAAAATCACAAAATAATTCTGGTGCAGATAGAAACCTTCCCTATTTGCCGATCTGTGACAATTTAATACATTTAAATGCAGCTGCATCCGGTTTTGCAGGGCTAAATGTTCTGGCAGACAATGGCGCCAGCAAATTTAGTGTGGCACTTGATAAATGAGGCTCGGAATGCCTGAGGAACCTTTGAAACACTTGTTAGATAAACTGCTTGGTTTACTGCCCAGCCTCGCTGCGTGACCTGCAAATATGCAAACCGAAGCGCTTTCCGGAGGTTCTACCCTGTACGAAGGAAGCAAAGGCCGAATCTCGATTCCTTAGAGTTTTCCAGTTTTATAGAAAGGAAGATTCATCAGTTTATAAATGAAAAGTTCCCCAACTTTCTAATAGACTTTCAGTTTCCTAAATTCTTAAGATCTCTGCTTGCTGTCGGTGAATGGGGATACTTTTGTTGTAAACCTGGACATAGCTATACCATTATATGGGTTGGGGTTACATCCTCAACCTTTGGCTTCACCATGTGCCTAATAATTCAGAGTGGAACATACTTGCGACTCCGTGGGTCATTACAGGTCAAAATGCTACCTTTTGGAGCAAACCATCCTACTTTAATTTGGCCATGGTCCACTTTATGAGCCCAGATCTACAGCTGGCTGCAGGTACCCCTGCTTTACATGGACTCCATTGGACTGCAGAGGAGGGAGCACCGCAGAGGAGAGAGCACCGGAGAGGAGGGAGAATCGCAGAGGAGGGAGCACTGTGGAGGAGGGAGCACCACAAAGGAGGAAGCACCGCTGAGGAGGGAATACCACAGAGGAGGGAGCACCAGAAAGAAGGAACACTGCAGAGGAAGAAGCACTGGAGACAAAGGAGCACTGCAGAGGAGGGAGCGCCATGGAGGAGGAAGCACAGCAGAGGAGGGAGCACAGCAGAGAAAGGAGCACTGCAGAGGAGGGAGCACAACAGAGGAGGGAGCACTGCAGAGGAGGGAGCACTGCAGAGGAGGGAGCACAACAGAGGAGGGAGCACTGCAGAGGAGGGAGCACTGCAGAGGAGGGAGCACAACAGAGGAGGGAGCACTGCAGAGGAGGGAGTAAACAGAGGAGGGAGCACTGCAGAGGAGGGAGTACTGCAGAGGAGGGAGCACAACAGAGGAGGGAGCACAACAGAGGAGGGAGCACAGCAGAGGAGGGATCACGACAGAGGAGGGGGCATTGGAGAGGAGGGAGCACGACAGAGGAGGGAGCACGACAGAGGAGGGAGCACGACAGAGGAGGGAGCACTGCAGAGGAGGGAGCACTGCAGAGGAGGGAGCACGACAGAGGAGGGAGCACTGCAGAGGAGGGAGCACTGCAGAGGAGGGAGCACTGCAGAGGAGGGAGCACTGCAGAGGAGGGAGCACAACAGAGGAGGGAGCACTGCAGAGGAGGGAGTACAAGAGAGGAGGGAGCACTGCAGAGGAGGGATCATGACAGAGGAGGGGGCATTGGAGAGGAGGGAGCACGACAGAGGAGGGAGCACGACAGAGGAGGGAGCCTGCAGAGGAGGGAGCACTGCAGAGGAGGGAGCACTGCAGAGGAGGGAGCACGACAGAGGAGGGAGCACGACAGAGGAAGGAGCACTGCAGAGGAGGAAGCACTGCAGAGGAGGGAGCACAACAGAGGAGGGAGCACTGCAGAGGAGGGAGCATCGGAGAGGAGGGAGCACGACAGAGGAGGGAGCACTGCAGAGGAGGGAGCACAGCAGAGGAGGGAGCACAACAGAGGAAGGAGCACTGCAGAGGAGGAAGCACTGCAGAGGAGGGAGCACAACAGAGGAGGGAGCACTGCAGAGGAGGGAGCACGACAGAAGAGGGAGCACAACAGAGGAAGGAGCACTGCAGAGGAGGGAGCACAACAGAGGAGGGAGCACTGCAGAGGAGGGAGCATCGGAGAGGAGGGAGAATTGCAGAGGAGGGAGCAATGTGGAGGAGGGAGCATTGGAGAGGAGGGAGCACGACAGAGGAGGGAGCACTGCAGAGGAGGGAGCACTGCAGAGGAGGGAGCAATGTGGAGGAGGGAGCATTGGAGAGGAGGGAGCATGACAGAGGAGGGAGCACTGTAGAGGAGGGATCACTGCAGAGGAGGGAGAACGACAGAGGAGGGAGCACCAGAGAGGAGGGAGAAGCACAGAGGAAGAAGCACTGGAGACGAAGGAGCACCAAAGAAGTGGGAGCACCACAGAGGAGGGAGTGCCGCACAGGAGGGAGCACTGCATAGGTGGGAGCACCGCAGAGGAGGGAGCACCGCAGAGGAACGAGCACCGCAGAGTAGAGAGCACTGCAGAGGAGGGAGCACAGCAGAGGAGGAAGCACCGCAGAGGAATGAGCACCACAGAGGAAGGAGCACCGCAGAGGAAGGAGCACCGCAGAGGAGGGAGCACCGCAGAGGAGGGAGCACTGTAGAGGAGGAAGGAGGTCCCAGGGAGTGCATGTAAAGCAGATCCGGCCAGGACTTCACCCAACACCCAATGTGGACAGCGCAGTTCAGTGACATCATGATGACAACAAAGACACTCACTTTCCCTCACTACCGGGAGCCATTTGTGTCATTCCACTGCGTCACCAGCCCCTGGTGGACATGATGCACCAGGGAGAAAAAGTACAGGGACACAGTATTCTGGAAGAGGACAGCCTGACCCTTTAATGGCCATGTACAGGTCTTCCATCTGTGAATGCAAACCAGAGTGTTCCCACTCACTGACAGCAAGCATAGATCTTGCAAATGGTAAGAAATGGAAATGCAAAGTGTACCATAAAGTTTTAAAACTTGTGCAATGGTAAAAGCTTTATATCTATAAAGTCGAAAACCTCTTAAACCTGTTGGGATACGTTTCTGCGTGAGAATTAACCGTCCGCCTCTTCGCGGGCCGCGCCGCCATGTTATCTTTTTAGGTTGTGGAGGGAGATAATTACTGTTAATGAGCTCGCACACCAATAACTCCGCTCCAGGGGGAATCTACCTTAATGCGGAGACTTCTCCTGCACAAATGTGATTTCTTCTTCTCCTTCTTTCTGAATCACTACAATAATTAAAAAATAATTTCATTGAAATATATTCCCACAATGCCGAAAGTCTGGAGCTCGGAAAAATGATCTCGGAAAATAAGTATTTTTATGTTATTACATTTGTACCAATAGGAATATGAAAAATAATCAGTAGTGATACATAGAAGTCATCATGGGACTTAATACTGAAGATGCTTCTCGCTCCTCCAAGTGGCCCCCGCCTCGGGCAATGACTAAAATGTCTGTAATGGGCAGGGGTCACTGTGGATCACATAGCGATCAGGGGCTATAATACAGTAGCTGCACTCCATCTGTAATGGTGGAGATCAGAGAGACACTCTGATATCTGTAGTTCAGTCCCTTAGATGTCCTGATCACAGCCGATCGCCTCCATGGGGTATCCCCGTGATGTCATCAGTGCCCATTACCATATATGGGCAAACAGCCCAGGGTCCTTTAAATATACAGTCCATTGTTAGGCCCTTACAGTATGCA
Source organism: Rhinella marina (assembly GCA_900303285.1). Classification (NCBI taxonomy): domain Eukaryota; kingdom Metazoa; phylum Chordata; class Amphibia; order Anura; family Bufonidae; genus Rhinella; species Rhinella marina. The sequence continues at coordinate 86,249 of ONZH01004063.1, forward strand.
TACAGCTGTTTAACCCAGCAACTAGAATGTACTGATTGCAGTGCTATAAGGGGTCATCCCTACAGACCCTATTTGTTAGAAAGATCTACTGACCAGGAGCTGACCACAAAGTGGTCCTCTGTAGGGTACCCAGCTATCAGATGTAATCTGTGGATAAACCTGGCAGTAAGTGTTTAGTTTTCCTACAGCGCCACCACAGGAGAAGTGAAGTATTACACAATGCCCATTCATATCAATGGGTTGTCTGTGTAAGGCAGGTCAGGACAGGTCCTCCAGCATTAGAGACGCTCTTTGTAGCCACTTTCTACTCTATTCTGAACATCTTCTCTGTAGAACCTGCCCTGTCCTGCTCTACATAGACAGTTCATTGATTTAGATAGGCAGGTTGTAATACTCCATTTCTCCTGTGGAAGAGCTGTTTTATTGGAATTACTGTGATTTTATTTATTTATTTATTTATTTATTTATTTTATTTTTCATCCCTGGATTTTGAAAGCCATACTCTTTGCCTGTTTTTGCTCAGATAAGGTACATTTTTAGTGGAGTTTTCCAGCGGAATATTTAAAGGGGTTGTCCCACGAAAAATATTCTACAGTTTTCAAACCAGCACCTCGATCTGAATACTTTTTTAATTGCATGTAATTATAAATTTTGTATAGCCAGTGAGTTATTCACTAAAATGTATATGTATAGGACCACTTAATTTCTTATTTCTTTGACCTATTCACTGAGAAGGCCACACATGCTCAGTTTCAACTTTTAACTGTCTCCTGAGCTGTGATAGGGAGGGCTGAGACATGCCTCCTGAGCTGTGATAGGGAGAGCTGAGACACGCCTCCTGAGCTGTGATAGGGAGAGCTGAGACACGCCTCCTGAGCTGTGATAGGGAGATATGAGACACGCCTCCTGAGCTGTGATAGGGAGAGCTGAGACATGCCTCCTGAGCTGCAGCAGAATAGACACTCCCCTTGAGCTGTCAGCTTGATATAAATCTAGCAGAGCAATGAATGGGGAGATCTCAGGACCCATGTGAGGTACAGGGCTGGTTCTAGCTTTGTTAAAAAGAGTTGTTATGTACTATATGATGTCTGATTATCATTTTTTACATTATTCGTGGGATAACCCCTTTAAAGTGATGGAGATAGATAGTCACAGTTGCAGGCAGTGATTGGGCATTTTGGACCATTTCCTGTGTGTCAAGTGCAGGATCAGGAAGTGGAGAATATCAGGGGCCAGAGCAGCATTGGATCAGCATCAGATCTGTCAGGTGAGTAGTGATTACTTGTTGTTTTAAAAAAGTTGTCCAAGATTAGAAACACATGTTTGCTTTCATCCAAAAACAGCACCACCCCTGTCCATGAGTTGTGTGTGGTATTGCAGCTCAGCTCCATTAAAGTCAATATCACACTCACCCTGTGGACCGGTCTGGTGCTGTTGTTGTAAGAAAGAATCTATGTTTTTGTAATCCTGGACAACCCCTTTAACCCATTCTGCTCCATTAAAAAAAAAAAAAAAAAAATTAAAGTTGTTGTCACTCAGCCTTTCTTGATAATTTTTATGAGCTTTTCTTTTTTTAGTGCATTTTTTATTTTTTTCTGCTTTTATAAAATGCCAGCTCCAGATATTGACATTTTTTGAAACTTTTTTTTGGCATTGAATTTTTTTTTTTAAATTATGGCATGCCCTGTTTTAGTCTCATAGATTTTCATAGTTTTTTTCTGACCTACCTGTAAAACGGATTTTTTTTTTTAAAGAAGGGGAATTTTTAACTCAGAATTTCTATTTTTTAAGGGTCATCTCCGATCCCATCCATTACAGCGAGTTGTCATGAAGATCAGTATGTCTGTTTGTAGGAATGACCAAATGGTACGTCACAGTGCTGGAATGGTTACATTTACCTCATGGTTGTAATGTTTTAGTGTGCTGGCCTGCTGAGAAGATGTGGAGAGGGAAGATGGGAGCGGTGGTGCCTGCAATGAGGGTGGTGGTAGTTCATGGGGTGGCTAATCGTGTTCCAGCTCTGCAGGTAGTGAATGGAGGGGTACAACCTTTCTTCCCCTCAAGGGACACCCACTGCTTGAGAGGCTCCAGCCTGGTGGTTGCTGGGGTGCCCTTTATGTTGGATAGGTGGATAGTGGGGTGTAAGCAAGGGGCACAATGAAGGGGCGTGGATGAGGGAGGCAATGACTAGGCCGACTTAGATTAAGTAGACAATGGTCTCTTTACTGAAATTAATGAGTGAGACAATGCAAACACAAGGAATAGGCGAAGTTCTCAGGTATATCACAGGGAAGGCTTTTCCCAAAGGCTGTCTATAGGTGGTGGCTACTATGGTAGTCCTCCCTGAGTCTCTTTCTATAGATACAGAAAACCTTCCCAATTGACCAAAGGCATGCAATTTCTCTTAATCTTTCTCTGCCGTGCCCTCTGGAATGGACTCCTAGAACGGATGGCAAGCCTGTCTCAGGGGTGTAAAAGCGCGCCAGAAGCAAATACCTCAATCAATGTGCAATGAAGTCCCTACCCATAAACGTGTTAACTTTCACTGGCTATTTTAGTCCCGGGTCCTCCCCGCCCCCTTGTTACCAGGAAGATGAGGACGCCAGCTCCTCCTCCCTCTTTACCAGCAGGAGGGAGCGCGCCGCTGGCTCCCCGTTACAGATCATTTAGCAGTGAACCACGGTGTAATACTTAATTTCTCCAGTGGTGGCATTGCATGAAAATGTATCTCTTACTTCCATAGATTACACCTGATCCCTGGGGGAGTAGGTAGAGGGTTTGTGATCTTGTCAAGAGATCCTCCTAACAAGTAGAAATTGTCCAAATCAGGTAATCCCTTTAAAAATCTACAACCACCATGCCCCACCCACCCCACACCATGCCACACCTTCCCCAAAACACCATGACATGCCCTATCTCTTCCACACCATGACCAACCCTGCCCCTCCCTATCACACCATGACACACCATGCCATAACCTGCCCCATCAGCCAGTGTTCTGCCCCATGACACCCTGCTAAACGATACCATGCCCCACCACACCATGTCACAACACATCCCACCACACCATGACACACCCTGCCCCACAACATGCCATGCCCCATCCCACAACCAGACCCACCATACCATACAGTTTCCCACATCCACCACAAGAAGACATGCCCCACCACACCATGTCACTCCAAACCACACCACACCATTACACACCCTGCCCCACAACACCCTGCTAAACAATGCCATGCCCCACAACACCATGACATACCATGTCTCGCCCTATCACACCACGTCACTGCACACACCATACCACACCCCGCCCCATCACACCATGCCCTGCCCATCCCACAACCAGACCCACCATACCATACCCCACCACACAATGACATTCCTTGCCACACAAAGCATGCCATAGCCAACTAACCATGCCACATCCCACCACATCATGTCACGTCCCATCACACCATACCACGCCACTTTTTGAAAGCCATTTTTGTTCCAATGTTTAAGCTACAGCAAATAGTTGCATCTCAAGTCATGGACATTTTTCCATACACTGCAGAATGTGAAATATCTCCTGGATGCCGCATATTCCAGCGGGTCTTCAGTTCCATGAGCGAACACAGAAAGCGACATTACACAGCGATTGATTTTGTGATAAGTGAGCATTGGTAAAAAGTTGCCTCCAGCAATTGCGCTTCACGTTTGGTTTTTATGACACTGTAAAAGAGACGGAATACATTCTACTTACTGCACTTCAATGGGTTTCACCTGCGCCATTAACGAGGAGATTGTGAAGGAGAATCCAGAGAAACCTCCCCAGTACAACCATTGCTACGAGTTATGGGGCCAGGTCAGAGCCTTCTTCAGGCATTTACAGTATAATGGCTGCAGTCACCTGCATTGCATAGTTTACTATCTTCATACACCCTGATGATGGGTGATGATGGCACCAACAGTAGCAGTTCTGGAACCAACCAGCGTCCTTCATGCTTGGTAGTTATCAATGTTTTTAGATGTGGAATAAGAGAGCGGATTATTGTCTGATATTAGATTGTAACACAAAAGCAGGATTTTACTTTTGGCAAAAGAGATATTTCAAACCTTGAGATTTTTCACCAGCCACTAGGGGGAGCTCACTGCATAGGATTTAGAGAAATGAATGGAAGCAATACAAATACATATGAAGCAGCGTGCCACCCAATGCCCACTGCCAGTTGCTCTTAAACTATGGATATTACAGTCACAGGTAGACTAGAGGCAGAGTCTAGAAGACTAGAGACAAAGACCGACACATAGTACTCTACTGAAAATAAGACATACAATCCTTCCAAAAGGACAAGACTACTGGGTGACCTAGTATGACACTTCTGTGAATGAAACGTGCAACCCAATTCCTCTTCCAAAAGAACAAGAGTACTGGGTATCTCAAGAGAAAATTGGACCAATTAGTGTGGCCTTGGGGGGGTACTCTTGGTTGTTGCTATTTCTCATTAGGGAGACCAAGTTTGCATGAGGAGAGTCTTAGACCAGCCAATGCTGCTCAGCTTTTCTGGGAGACGCATAGATAGGCTTAGTGTTTTTTTTTTTGTTTGAAAGGAAAGCTTATTTGTATACTTTTGGGAAAGATATTGAAATTCGGAGGATCTAAATCCAAGCAAATAACTCCAATATCAGAAATATCTGGAACCCATACAGAAAGTTGGTACTGGCACTTGAGCTATTACACTAGCGATCACGGGCCATATATTTAGTGGTTCTATGAGGGAGTGCACAGAGTATTTATGCGAACCCTGTGCATTTGCACCTATACAGTGACTGGTATTATAATGGGAACCAGATTTACACCTCAATGACCACAAAGAAAGTCCCTTACACAAACCTACAGTGACTGTGGCAGACCACATGAGAGGGTTGTCCTCTTTCTTTTCCAAATCCCTTGGTCAATTAATGCTGCTAAAATATGTCAGGGCATGCTGGAAGCTGTAGTTCCCCAATAGATACAAAACCACAGGTTACATTCCACTGCTATATATTCTTCTGCACAGAAAGAATGTGCATATCTAATCATCACCAGCAGATGGCAGCATTGCTATTGCATCTAAACCTACCTAGCCAAAGGCAAGACTTCTTCCCAGACATTAGAGTAAGTGAAGCCGCATAATGACTTCATCAGGTAAATACCTGCTTGTATTTTGGACGAGATGCCTTATAAATAAATAAGATGCAGACTCCACGAAATGTAAAGAAATTAATGAGAAGATCTTACACTTATACTGGAGCCTTTATTGAAGAAAGCAGCTTTTGCAGACATGTAGCGGCGACAATCCCTGCACAGGCCTGTGTGCTTATAATAAAAAATTCTGTTTCATTGAAGGAGAAGAAATTGGAGAATGATCGTATTGGAAAGAAAACGAAAAAATAAACAGCAACATCTGCATATTTAACTGTATTCAAGAAACCGTCTCATGATCTACTGAAATAAGTAAAGTACACGAGAAGCAGAGTCCCTGTATACATACATTACTTATCCTGTACTGATCCTGAGTTATTGTAATCTAGAGCTGCACTCACTATTCTGCTGGTGCAGTCACTGTGTACATACATTACTTATCCTGTACTGATCCTGAGTTACATCCTGTATTATACTCCAGAGCTGTACTCATTATTCTGCTGGTGCAGTCACTGTGTACATACATTACATTACTTATCCTGTACTGATCCTGAGTTACATCCTGTATTATACTCCAGAGCTGCACTCACTATTCTGCTGGTGCAGTCACTGTGTACATACATTACTTATCCTGTACTGATCCTGAGTTACATCCTGTATTATACTCCAGAGCTGTACTCACTATTCTGCTGGTGCAGTCACTGTGTACATACATTACTTATCCTGTACTGATCCTGAGTTACATCCTGTATTATACTCCAGAGCTGCACTCACTATTCTGCTGGTGCAGTCACTGTGTACATACATTACTTATCCTGTACTGATCCTGAGTTACATCCTGTATTATACTCCAGAGCTGCACTCACTATTCTGCTGCTGCAGTCACTGTGTACATACATTACTTATCCTGTACTGATCCTGAGTTACATCGTGTATTATACTCCAGAGCTGTACTCATTATTCTGCTGGTGGAGTCACTGTATACATACATTACTTATCCTGTACTGATCCTGAGTTACATCCCGTATTATACTCCAGAGCTTGCACTCACTATTCTTCTGGTGCAGTCACTTTGTACATACATTACTTATCCTGTACTGATCCTAAATGACATCTTGTATTATACTCCAGAGCTGCACTCACTATTCTGCTGGTGGAGTCACTGTATACATTACATTACTTATCCTGTACTGATCCTAAATGACATCTTGTATTATACTCCAGAGCTGCACTCACTATTCTGCTGGTGCAGTCACTGTGTACATACATTACTTATCCTGTACTGATCCTGAGTTACATCCTGTATTATACTCCAGAGCTGTACTCATTATTCTGCTGGTGCAGTCACTGTGTACATATATTACTTATCCTGTACTGATCCTGAGTTACATCCTGTATTATACTCCAGAGCTGCACTCACTATTCTGCTGCTGCAGTCACTGTGTACATACATTACTTATCCTGTACTGATCCTGAGTTACATCCTGTATTATACTCCAGAGCTGCACTCACTATTCTGCTGGTGCAGTCACTGTGTACATACATTACTTATCCTGTACTGATCCTGAGTTACATCCTGTATTATACTCCAGAGCTGTACTCATTATTCTGCTGGTGCAGTCACTGTGTACATACATTACTTATCCTGTACTGATCCTGAGTTACATCCTGTATTATACTCCAGAGCTGTACTCACTATTCTGCTGGTGCAGTCACTGTGTACATACATTACTTATCCTGTACTGATCCTGAGTTACATCCTGTATTATACTCCAGAGCTGCACTCACTATTCTGCTGGTGCAGTCACTGTGTACATACATTACTTATCCTGTACTGATCCTGAGTTACATCCTGTATTATACTCCAGAGCTGCACTCACTATTCTGCTGCTGCAGTCACTGTGTACATACATTACTTATCCTGTACTGATCCTGAGTTACATCCTGTATTATACTCCAGAGCTGCACTCACTATTCTGCTGGTGCAGTCACTGTGTACATACATTACTTATCCTGTACTGATCCTGAGTTACATCCTGTATTATACTCCAGAGCTGCACTCACTATTCTGCTGCTGCAGTCACTGTGTACATACATTACTTATCCTGTACTGATCCTGAGCTACATCGTGTATTATACTCCAGAGCTGTACTCATTATTCTGCTGGTGGAGTCACTGTATACATACATTACTTATCCTGTACTGATCCTGAGTTACATCCCGTATTATACTCCAGAGCTGCACTCACTATTCTTCTGGTGCAGTCACTTTGTACATACATTACTTATCCTGTACTGATCCTAAATGACATCTTGTATTATACTCCAGAGCTGCACTCACTATTCTGCTGGTGGAGTCACTGTATACATTACATTACTTATCCTGTACTGATCCTAAATGACATCTTGTATTATACTCCAGAGCTGCACTCACTATTCTGCTGGTGCAGTCACTGTGTACATACATTACTTATCCTGTACTGATCCTGAGTTACATCCTGTATTATACTCCAGAGCTGCACTCACTATTCTGCTGGTGCAGTCACTGTGTACATACATTACTTATCCTGTACTGATCCTGAGTTACATCCTGTATTATACAGTGCCTTGCGAAAGTATTCGCCCCCCCCTGGAACTTTTCAACCTTTTGCCACATTTCAGGCTTCAAACTAAAAGATATAACATTTTAAATTTTTGGTGAAGAATCAACAACAAGTGGGTCACAATTGTGAAGTGGAACGAAATTTATTGGATCAGATAAACTTTTTTTGTAATAATAAAACTGAAAAGTTGTTCGTGCAAAATTATTCGTCCCATTTCCTTTCAGTCCAGAAGTTGATCTCTGATCTCTGAATGATCCAATGTTGTCCTAAATGACTGATGAAGATACATAGAATCCACCTGTGTGTAATCAAGTCTCCGTATAAATGCACCTGCTCTGTGATAGTCTCAGGGTTCTGCATCATGAAGACCAAGGAACACACCAGGCAGGTCCCTGATACTGTTGTGGAGAAGTTTAAAGCTGGATTTGGAGACCAAAAGATTTCCCAAGCTTTAAACATCCCAAGGAGCCCTGTGCAAGCGCCATATTGAAATGGAAGGAGTATCAGACCACTGCAAATCTACCAAGACCCGGCCGTCCCTCTAAACAAGGAGAAGACTGATCAGAGATGGAGCCAAGAGGCCCATGATCACTCTGGATGAACTGCAGAGATCTACAGCTGAGGTGGGAGAGTCTGTCCACAGGACAACAATCAGTCCAACACTTCACAAATCTGCCCTTTATGGAAGAGCGGCAAGAAGAAAGACATTTCTCAAAGATATCCATAAAAAGTCTGGTTTACAGTTTGCCACAAGCCCCTGGGAGACACCAAACATGTGGAAGAAGGGGCTCTGCTCAGAGGAAACCAAAATCAGACTTTTTGGAAACAATGCAAAACGATATGTTTGGTGTAAAAGCGACACAGCTCATCCCCCTGAACACACCATCCCCACTGTCAGACATGGTGGGGGCAGCATCATGGTTTGGGCTTTTCATCAGCAGGGACAGGGAAGATGATGGATGGAGCCAAATACAGGACCATTCTGGATGAAAAGACCTGAGACTAGGACGGAGATTTATCTTCCAACAAGACAATGATCCCAAACATAAAGCAAAATCTACAATGGAATGGTTCAAAAATAAAGGTCTCCAGGTCTTAGAATGGCCGAGTCACAGTCCAGACCTGAATCCAATGGAGAAGATGTGGAAAGAGCTGAAAACTGCTGTTCACAAACGTCTTCATCCAACCTCAAAGAGGAAGAATGGGCAAGAATTTCATCTCTAGATGTGAAAACTGATAGAGACATACCCCAAGAGACCGCAGCTGGAATCGCAGCAAAGTATTAATGCAAGGGGGACGAATAATTTTGCACGCCCCACTTTTCAGTTTTATTATTACAAAAAAGTTTAAATGATCCAATAAATTTCCTTCCACTTCACAATTGTGACCACTTGTTGTTGATTCTTCACCAAAAATTTTAAAATGTTCTATCTTTTTGTTTGAAGCCTGAAATGTGGCAAAAGGATGAAAAGTTCCAGGGGGCTGAATATTTTCGCAAGGCACTGTACTCCAGAGCTGCACTCACTATTCTGCTGGTGCAGTCACTGTGTACATACATTACATTATGCAGTCATCTCATGTGGAAAAACCCTACTCTTCTCATATGTGTAAGGACCTCTGCTGAACTGTTAGGGGTTGTGTTTGGTTACAAGCTTGATGGCTGTTTCCAATAGTTACTATTAGAATTGTAGAATTTTGTGTCTCAAAATCAGTCCCAGAGCAGTTGTCATGCATTTGATTGGATTTGTCAAACTTGAAGCCAAAGAGATCTTTAATATACGTCATGTTTATTCTACTTGCGATCTGCCTTCCTTCTGTGCACGGGAAATGCAGATTCAATGCATTGCATTCACAGAATTATCAGTACACGGTTGGGATTTCTGGTGCAGTGATGTTGGGCCAGCCTGGCCCTGCTAAGAGGGCGAAAGTGGAGGTTACTGGCAGGAAAAAACACAGAAGCTATGGTGCACTGAATATCTCGTGACAGCCCTCGGTGCACTTAAAATCTCATTTGCATTGTGGAATTTCTAAGGATTACATTCGATTTTGCAATATTTTACTGTATGTGCACGGGGTTTGGTTTAAAAGGATTTGCAAATGAAAAACTCCCCTTAAAATGACTTTTACCATGAATTATGTATTTAAAAAATATATTGTGTGTATTTTTTCTCTATATGAGTTGCTGCTTATACTGTGTCTAGAACAGAAGTTAAAATGTAACCTACCGTAAAAATTAAAAAATAAAACTAGAATTTTGTATTTTCAAATTTTGAGTTAAAAGTTTTGGACAATATTTCTTGTCTTAGTTTGAGCTGAGTCCGGGTTTCATCTCATAAGTAGAAGTTTGTAATCTGTCCGGAGTGCATTGCGGTTTTATGATATTTTGCACGTCTCAATGGCGCCATATATAATACATTTTACAATGCCTCCTGTAACCAGACGCCTCTCTGATGCTGCAGGAGCCTTTGCTGCCTACACAGTCATTTTTCCTTTGCATCACAAATTGCAAAAAAAGAAAAAAAAAGAAAAAGAAAAAAAAAACAGCAATATCTTGAGATGAGGCTTATAAATGTCGTGTTACAGAAAACAAACATCGTGTCGGCATCTTTTACTACACGGTATAAAAATATTACGGCTCTAATAGAGAGATTCAAAATGTCACTGTATAGGGCACGTGTGCTCAGGACCTTTACTGGGTTTTACAGCTTAGAGACTCTGCAAGAATAAAGAAAAGGAAAAGTTTAACAAAGTTTGTAACGGAAAGAGAATAAAAATGTTAGAAAAATGTTGTAAAATATTGTAAAAATAACAAAAACAAAACAACAACAACAATAATAATAACAATAACAATAATAATAATAATAATAATAATAACAATAATAATAATCTACAATATGGCAGACTTTTTGTTAGAAGTGGGGGTTGTTTGTATTTGGGTCTTTACTTAGAAGGTGTTGGACTATGGGGACACAGTGAGGGATTATTCCATGACTAATGTAAAAAGTGAAAATTAGACATCATGTAGGACAGGGGTAGGAAACCTCCGTCACTCCAGCTGTCAGAAAACTACAACTCCCAGCAGCATACTTGCTCTGCTCTTCTTGGAACTCCCATAAAACTCAATGGAGCATGTTGGGAATTGTAGATCCACAACAGCTGGAGTGCTGAAGGTTGCTGACCCCTGATATAGGCCATGACAATCACTTTCTAATAAAGCTAGAACCAGCCATGTATCTCACATGGATCCAGAGATCTCCCCACTCATTGCTCTGCAAGATTTATATCAAGCGGACAGCTCAAGGGGAGTGTCTTTCTGCTGCAGCTCAGGAGGCGTGTCTCAGCTCTCCCTATAACAGCTCAGGAGGCGTGTCTCAGCTCTGCCTATCACAGCTCAGGAGGCGTGTCTCAGCTCTCCCTATCAAAGCTCAGGGGGCGTGTCTCAACTCTCCCTATCACAGCTCAGGGGGCGTGTCTCAGCTCTCCCTATCACAGCTCAGGGGGCGTGTCTCAGCGCTCCCTATCACAGCTCAGGAGGCGTGTCTCAGCTCTCCCTATCACAGCTCAGGAGGCGTGTCTCAGCTCTCCCTATCACAGCCCAGAAGGCGTGTCTCAGCTCTCCCTATCACAGCTCAGGGGGCGTGTCTCAGCTCTCCCTATCACAGCTCAGGAGGCGTGTCTCAGCTCTGCCTATTACAGCTCAGGAGGCAAGTCTCAGCTCTGCCTATCACAGCTCAGGAGGCGTGTCTCAGCTCTGCCTATCACAGCTCAGGGGGCGTGTCTCAGCTCTCCCTATCACAGCTCAGGGGGCGTGTCTCAGCTCTCCCTATCACAGCTCAGGAGGCGTGTCTCAGCTCTCCCTATCACAGCTCAGGAGGCGTGTCTCAGCTCTCCCTATCACAGCTCAGGGGGCGTGTCTCAGCTCTCCCTATCACAGCTCAGGGGGCGTGTCTCAGCTCTCCCTATCACAGCTCAGGAGGCGTGTCTCAGCTCTCCCTATCACAGCTCAGGAGGCGTGTCTCAGCTCTCCCTATCACAGCCCAGAAGGCGTGTCTCAGCTCTCCCTATCACAGCTCAGGGGGCGTGTCTCAGCTCTCCCTATCACAGCCCAGAAGGCGTGTCTCAGCTCTCCCTATCACAGCTCAGGGGGCGTGTCTCAGCTCTCCCTATCACAGCTCAGAAGGCAGTTGAAGGATGCCCCTTCTCAGTGAGCAGGTCAAAGAGATAAGAAAAAACTAACAGCAGGTGGTGCTATACAGATAGATTTTATTGAATAACTCAACGTGCCGCTGTCAAGCCTGACCGCGGCACCCGAAGCCGGGAAGCTCCGGCTCCCCCGTGTGGCGATCGTTGGAGCCGGAGCGTGCCTGCAGCAGCTCCTGTCATAGTCAATGACAGGAGGCTGCTGCATAGGCTTTCCTATGGAGCCCTTCTGTGTAATAGGCTCCATAGGAAAGCATTGAAATCCTCATAGACTCCAATGTAAGTGCATTGGAGTCTATGATATAAACAATCAGATGATTTCTTTTAAAAAAAAAAATAAAAAAAACATAAAAGTTCAAATCACCAGCCTTTCCCGAAAATAAAAATAAAAGTATTAAAAAAATTAAAAAAATACACATCGTGGGTAACGCCTGTTATAAAAATTTAAAAAAAATATTTCCCATATGCAAAAAAGCGAAAAGGAAAAAAGCGTCAAAATGGCCCATTCGCCATTTTTTGTCGCTTTTAAAAAAATAAATAAATAAAAAGCGACCAAAAAGTCATACACACCCCAGGATGGTATCAATAAAAAGTTCAGATCGCCCCGCAAAAAATCAGCCCCCTTACAGCTCCGTACACAAAAATACCAAAAAGTTATAGGGGTCAAGAACTGGAAAACAAAAAATGTCCAACTTTATAATTTTTTTATCACAATCAAAATGCAAGAAAAACTATACATATTAGGTATCGCCGGATTCGTACTGACCAGTAGAATGAAAGTAACTGGTCAGTTTTAACGCACATCAAACGCCATACATAAAAAACCCGTAAAACTGTGGTGGCAATTTCACCCAATTTGAATTTTTTTTCCCGCTTCCCACTACACCCTATGCAATATTACATGGTGGCGTTGGAAAGTACAACTTGTCCCGCAAAAAACAAGCCATCATACAGTTATGTGAACAGAAAAATAAAAAAGTTATGGCTGTATCAAGGCAAGGAGCGCAAAACGAAAACGCAAAACCGAAAAAAAAAAACGAAAAAACCTCCGGGGCTCAAAGGGTTAAAGGAATCTGTTCTTACTAAACATTCGGTCCAAACTTTAGGCAGCGTGTTATAGAACAGGAGGAGCTGAGCAGATATATAACTTGATGAATAAAATAGAATTTATACTGAAGCTTTCCCCCCAGAATTATATCTCAATCTGCTCAGCTCCTCCTGCTCCATAACATCCTGTCTCCTGATTAAAAACAACAGGCTCCCTTTAAAGGGCTTCTGTCAGCAGTTTTGCACCTATGGCATCGGCTGACCTCTTACATGTGCATTTGGCAATTGAAGGCATCTGTATTGGTCCCATGTTCATATGTGCCCGCATTGCTGAGAAAAATGATGTTTTAATATATGCAAATGAGTCTTTAGGAGCAACGGGGGCGTTACCATTGCACCTAGAGCCTCTTCACTCTCTGCAACTGCCGCACCCTCTGCACTTCGATTGACAGGTCCAGCCTCTTTCCTGTACTATGCCTGTGCCAGATACTAAAGCGCATGGCGCAGTGCAAGACTTTAGAAAAAATCAGGGCCAGGCGTGATCACATTTACACTGCTTAGACCTGTCAATCAAAGTGCAGGGGGTGTGGCAGTTGCAGAGAGAGCAGCAGTTGCAGAGTCTCTAGGTGTAACGGCAACGCCCCCGTTGCTCCTAGAGGCTAATTTGCATATATTAAAACATCATTTTTTTCAGCAATGTGGACACATATGAACATGGGACCAACACAGATGCCTTTAGCTGCCAAGTGCACATGTAACAGGTCAGCCGTTACTTACTGTACCCGCAAAAGTATAATAATAGGCTCTGGCTGCCTATAGAATATAGTAATAATCCCTAGCGGCCTAGAGAGTATAATAATTATCCCTCCTGGAACATCAGGAAGCATAGTAATCAGTAATTATCCGGAGATATCAGTAAGAGCTCATACCTGTGTTGTGGTCCTATCTTTTGCGGACCCGAAAGCCCACAAAGGGTTACCGAGTGTTTCAGTGGGCTTCCGGGTTCCGTGACTCCGCACCGCAAAAATAGGACATGTCCTATCTTTTACCGTATCTTGTTGATTGTGGACCCATTCAGGTCAATGGGACTGCACCGCAGCAGAAAGTTCACATGGTTGGTGACCGTGCATTGCGGACCCTCTGTTTGCACTCTGCAACACAGACACCACGGCCATACGGTTGTGTGAATGAGCCCTAATTATGAGAAGATGTCAGTGTCATCAGCAACAAAAAAAAAAAAAAAAGTTTTAGAAAAATAAAAAAAATTCAAGTGAAAAAAAAAATCCCAAAATTAAAGAAAGCCCTAAGAATAATTGGTATTGTCACATTCATAAAGACCAAAACAGTAAATTTGTCATGTTATTTATTCCATGCTATGAGAAAACAGATTGCTGTTTTTTTTTTAGTCACTTTGCCTCCAAAATAAAGGAACACAAAGCAATCAAAAAGTCATAAATACACAGCACCCTATCAAAGGGAAAATAAAATAGTTGTGTTTCTCATATATGTAACCAGGGTTGAGCGAACCCGAACTGCAAATTCCGGTTCGGACCCAAACCCTGACTTTTTCACTGAAGGTCGGTTTCGGTGTTCGGGTGATTTTATTATCTTCCACTATAACATGGTTATAACGGAAAATAATAGCATTCTTAAGATAGAATGCTAAATAAAATGGCCATTGAGGAGTTAAAATAATAATTAAAAAAAAAACAAAACTCACCTCATCCACTTGATCGCACAGCCGGGATCCTCTTCTTTCTGCAGGAGCTGCAAAAGGACCTGTGGTGACGTCATCGCAGGTCCTGCTGAATGAAGATAAAAGATTGACTTTAAAGAGGACCTGTCACGGCTCCTGACATGCCTGTTTTAATAGCTTCATGCATAACAATTCTGGAGCCTCTATTCTTATGTCTGTATGTTGTGTCATTACTTTATTATTTCTACTAGAAGTTATGAATGAATTGCTAGCAGTCTGCAGTAAGGGTACAGAGGGGAGGTAACCAGTTGGGGGTGTGTACCTGCACAGAATCACTCTATCCAATCAGCGCTGCCATTTTCAGACTGTGCAGGGACACACCCCCAACTGGTCACCTCCCCTCTGTTCCCTTACTGCAGACTGCTAGCAATTCATTCATAACTTCTAGTAGAAATAATAAAGGAATGGTACAACATAGAGCCATAAGAATTAGAGATGAGCGAACTTTTCAAAAGTTCGATTTGGATGATTCGCTGAATTTTCCCCCAAAAATTGCTTTGTGACGAATTACTTCACCACAAAGCACATTTTTTTGTAAGTAGTGGGTGCAATGACAGGGAGCTGCGATAGTGCCGCCCCCCCCCCCGTCATTGGACCCCTCAGATGCCGCGTTCATACATGATCGTGGCATCTGAGTGTAAAAAAGGGTAAAATTAACTTAAAAAAATTAAATCATACTTACCGCCTCCATTTGTTCGCAACGGGCCAGCCACCGCCATCTTGCTTGAAGATCCGGCGAAAAATCTTGCATGGCCCGAGATTACATAATCACACGTCACCATGCACGGCATTTCGGCTGAGATCTTCAATCAAGATGGCGGCTGACGGCCCGTCGCCAGCAAATGGAGGAGGTAAGTATGGATTTTTTGGTTTTTTACACTATTTCAGGTTAAATCAATTCGTTGACACGAAGCACAAGGAACTTCGGCTTCTAGGCGAATCGAATTTATCCTGAAATTTGGATCGAATTCCACTTTGTGGGATTCGATTCGCTCATCTCTAATAAGAATAGATGTTCCAGAATTGTTATTACATGGGGAATACATGAAGCTATAAAAACAGACATGTCAGGAGTGGGGTCCGGGTTCAGGGTGAAGTTCAGGTCAAGTTCAGCTCCCGAACCCGAACTTTGACCTGAAGTTTGGCCGAACCTGGCGAACCCGAACTTCCATTGGTTCGCTCAACCCTAGATGTAACCCAAATGGTCCCATTGAAAATTTGTCCTACAGAAACAATCCCTCGTACTTGTATGTCTATAACAAGAGGTGGGATGAAAACATTTTTAATTTTTTAAAAAAATTAGCATTTCATGGAGGATATGGATCCAAAGGGCCCTGGCTCTACCTCATGGTCCACTAGCAGCCGCCATGTCTTTAGCTCCGTCCTTGAGAAGTTCCGGCTTAGCTCCAGTATCCTGACGAGACCCCGTCTCAGGTAGATATAAAGTCCATCTCCTTAGAAGTCGTTGCTCCCGGTGATGAGAAATTCAACTTTTCATCTTAATTTCCCTTTGTGTTGAAATTCCTTTATCTCCTCCCAAGCCATTAATAATGACCTGAACATCCTCCCAGGGTCCTGTCTCCGCCGGCCCCTCTCTCGCATTAACGCTGATTTCAATCTTCTGCGTTAAACGCAGGTCACGACTGGAAAGTAATTAAGTGACAATTCACGAGACGTTCTCCTCTCGTGTCATCGTAACGACTTCCAATTAAAAAAAAAACCGCCACGCGAAATTAAAAAAGGTGAATTCTGGCTTTAGGGCGACACAATGAAAAAATGATTAGGAGAGAACCGATCGCCTCGTTAAAATTCACCCAGAGCGTGATGATAAATGACAAACCTACGGGGAGGAAATGGAAGACGATGCAGGTGACCGGGCAATACGCTTTCAGTGTAAGCATGATCGTGGCGGTATAATGGCCCAGCAATATGGAAGAACAGTCACAAAGGTGGAATGTTTTACGTTTAAAAAAAAAAATATTAAGCATGGCTCCTTTAGCCCCTTCGCGCCCAGCGACGTTCTAGTATGGTGCTGGGCGCATGTTTAAAGATGGTGCCCGCTACTGAACAGAGCGGGCGTCATGGCCGCGGGTGAACTGCTGATTTATACAGCAGACACCCGCGGCTGATGTCCACGACCTGCAGTAATGCCGATCGCGGACATTTAACCATTCGGATGCCGCAGTCAATCCTGACCACGGCATCCGAGGGCTTAAAACACCAGAAGCGTGCACTTCCGGTGTTGCTCCGGCTCCCCCGTGTGGCGGCCGGAGGAGCCGGAGCGTGTCTGCAGCAGCCCCGGTCATAGTGAATGGAGGAGGCTGCTGCATAGACTTTCCATCTGTGTAATAGGCTCCATAGGAAAGCATTGAAATCCTCATAGACTCCAATGTAAGTGCATTGGAGTCTATGATATAAGCAATCAGATGATTGCTTGTAATAGTTCCCTATGGGAACTATAAAAAAGTGTTAAAAAATTACATAAAGTTTTATTTTTTTTTAAAAAAACATCAAAGTTCAAATCACCTCCCTTTTCCAAAAATAATAATAAAAGTAGTAAAAAAAAAAATATATATACACATCATGAGTATCACCATGTGCAAAAACACCCATAGTATAAAAATAAAAATATAAAAATTTATTTCCTGTAAGGAAAACAGCGAAACGGAAAAAAGCGTCAAAATGGACGATTTTTTGTCGCTTTTTTTTCTAAAAAGAATTAAATAAAAAGTGATAAAAAAAGTCCGACACACCCCAGAGTGGTATCAATAAAAAGTTCAGATCACTCTGCAACAAATAAGCCCCCATTAAAGCTCCCTACACAAAAATCCCAAAAAGTTATAGGGGTCAAAATATGGCGACGAAAAAAAAACATTCCAATTTTATAATTATTTTATCACTATCAAAATGCAACAAAAACTATACATATTAGCAATCGACGGATTTGTGCTGACCAGTAGAATGAAAGTAACTGGTCAGTTTAAATGCAAATCAAACGCCGTAAATAAAAAAAAACCCGTAAAACTGTGGCGGAATTCCGTTTTTTTGCAATTTCACCCAGTTTGGAATTTTTTTCCCGCTTCCCACTACATAATTAAATGGTGGTGTTGGAAAGTACAACTTGTCCTGCAAAAATAAAGCCCTCATAAAGCTATGTGAACAGAAAAATAAAAAAGTTATGACTGTTGCAGGGAACGCAAAACGAAAAACAACAACAAAAAAACCTTCGGGGGCAGAAAGGGTTAATAAATTGCCCTGACATCCACAAGGTGGTCACCAACCTGTAGTTATTGCAAAACTGCAGCTCCCAGCATGCACTGTGCATACAGGGAGTTGTAATGTCACAGCAGCTGAGGAGTCACCGATTGAAGATCACTGGTTTACACCATACGGTGGAGTAGTGCATTGTGGGAGATGTTGTGGTTCTGTTAGCAACAAAACAGTATAGCGGTATATTTATGAGAACGTTACCCCCCAACAAGAAAGAATGGATGTCAATGAGGCAGGAGGTGCCTTGTGCCACATGTCTCGCTCATTTATCTAGTTCCCTGTGATTTTATGGCCAGCATATTTGAAAACAGCAGTTTGTTGGAAAAAAAAAATTGTGCTGCCTCAATGTGGAGGTGGCATGAAAGAATGGGCATTTTTCAATATATAAAGCGATATAATCTATGAGGGGGTTCCGCAGTTAATTCAGGACGACAGTTTGAGTCAGTGCAATTTCTAAGCAGATGAAGCCGGAGATTTGTGGCGCCGAGAATGTGATAAAATAGCAAACCTGCAAATTATAATAATAACTTCTCCAATAACACATCTATAACTCATCCCGGCTCTATCCACGAAGACCGAGAAACAGATGCTGCTGTAATAGTGAGGAGAAGAGGTAAAAGGCACGACATATGTAATGTGCAAAGCCACCGCCATGAGAAGAGGTGACATAAAGCAGGAGAATGTCATACAATGCTGTCATCTTTATGCAGTAGTTATATCGATGTATATTAAAGCATTATTATAGCCGTTATATTCTTGTACATAGGAGCAGTATTATAGTAGTTATATTCTTGTACATAGGAGCAGTATTATAGTAGTTATATTCTTGTACATAGGAGGCAGTATTATAGCCGTTATATTCTTGTACATAGGAGCAGTATTATAGTAGTTATATTCTTGTACATAGGAGAAGTATTATAGTAGTTATATTCTTGTACATAGGAGCAGTATTATAGTAGTTATATTCTTGTACATAGGAGGCAGTATTATAGTAGTTATATTCTTGTACATGGGAGCAGTATGATAGTAGTTATATTCTTGTACATAGGAGCAGTATTATAGTAGTTATATTCTTGTACTTAGGAGGCAGTATTATAGTAGTTATATTCTTGTACATAGCAGCAGTATTATAGTAGTTATATTCTTGGACATAGGAGCAGTATTATAGTAGTTATATTCTTGTACATAGGAGCAGTATTATAGTAGTTATATTCTTGTACATAGGAGCAGTATTATAGTAGTTATATTCTTGTACATAGGAGGCAGTATTATAGTATTTTTTTGTACATAGCTGGACAGTCATAGAGTAAGTTCTCTGCTCACCTGACTTTATGAATAGTCTATTTATTTTCCATAAACATGTGACAACAAAGTCACACGGAGAAGAAAAGAAGATGACGATAATAAATCTTTGCTGCAGGAAATAAAATCTTTATTAATATACATTCAGAATCGCATCGTTTTTAAACAATAACAGATGTGCTCTGCTGGAAAATTATTTCAATTAGTGGTTAGTGAGCAGTGGAAAGGCCATAAAAGCAGGACTGTACTGTCACTGGTGTAACAATAAAACCACACAAGCATATAGTAAAGTTATTTGCCTGACATTAGATAAAGTTCAGAGAGCCATACTCATGACTTATGAGCTGCCGTAGTACGATGGAAATATAACAATTTATTTGTTTTTGTTATTAAAAACAAAATTTTAAGGACAGCACATCCAATGTGTGCCTGATGTTTATTTGCTGTGCAGATACTATTGTTCCTCATCACCAGCATTTCAGGCTTGAGGGTCAGTCAGAGTGACTAAATGTCCACTATCGCATATACATAGTCGAGGCTTATTATTTTGACCACTTCCTATTTTCAACGTCGGCAGCCCATAGGTCATGAAGGAAATCCAATGTGCTAAGTTGACTTGGTGGGTAAATAAGAGGTGCAACAGTCAGTTTGCACACATATCCCTCGGTGGTATATAAGGTGTGATAGGCTGTCTACACACATATCCCTCGATGGGTATATAAGGTGTGATAGGCTGTCTGCACACATATCCCTCGATGGGTATATAAGGTGTGATAGGCTGTCTACACACATATCCCTCGATGGGTATATAAGGTGTGATAGGCTGTCTGTACACATATCCCTCGATGGGTATATAAGGTGTGATAGGCTGTCTACACACATATCCCTCGGTGGGTATATAAGGTGTGATAGGCTGTCTGCACACACATCCCACGGTGGGTATATAAGGTGTTATAGGCTGTCTGTACACATATCCCTCGGTGGGTATATAAGATGTGATAGGCTGTCTGCAGACATATCCCTCGGTGGGTATATAAGGTGTGATAGGCTGTCTGTACACATATCCCTCGGTGGGTATATAAGGTGTGATAGGCTGTCTGCACACATATCCCTCGGTGGGTATATAAGGTGTGATAGACTGTCTGTACACATATCCCTCGGTGGGTATATAAGGTGTGATAGGCTGTCTGCACACATATCCCTCGGTGGGTATATAAGGTGTGATAGGCTGTCTGTACACATATCCCTCGGTGGGTATATAAGGTGTGATAGGCTGTCTGCAGACATATCCCTCGGTGGGTATATAAGGTGTGATAGGCTGTCTGTACACATATCCCTCGGTGGTATATAAGGTGTGATAGACTGTCTGTACACATATCCCTCGGTGGGTATATAAGGTGTGATAGGCTGTCTGCACACATATCCCTCGGTGGGTATATAAGGTGTGATAGGCTGTCTGCACAGATATCCCTCGGTGAGTATATAAGATGTGATAGGCTGTCTGCACACATATCCCTCGGTGGGTATATAAAGTGTGATAGGCTGTCTGTACACATATCCCTCGGTGGGTATATAAGGTGTGATAGGCTGTCTGCACACATATCCCTCGGTGGGTATATAAGGTGTGATAGGCTGTCTGTACACATATCCCTCGGTGGGTATATAAGGGGTGTGATAGGCTGTCTGTACACATATCCCTCGGTGGGTATATAAGGTGTGATAGGCTGTCTGCACACATATCCCTCGGTGGGTATATAAGGTGTGAAAGGTTGTCTGTACACATATCCCTCGGTGGTATATAAGGTGTGATAGGCTGTCTGTACACATATCCCTCGGTGGGTATATAAGGTGTGATAGGCTGTCTGCACACATATCCCTCAGTAGTATACAAGGTGTGATAGGCTGTCTGTACACATATCCCTCGGTGGGTATATAAGGTGTGATAGGCTGTCTGTACACATATCCCTCGGTGGGTATATAAGGTGTGATAGGCTGTCTGCACACATATCCCTCGGTGGGTATATAAGGTGTGATAGGCTGTCTGTACACATATCCCTCGGTGGGTATATAAGGTGTGATAGGCTGTCTGCACACATATCCCTCGGTGGGTATATAAGGTGTGATAGGCTGTCTGCACACATATCCCTCGGTGGGTATATAAGGTGTGATAGGCTGTCTGTACACATATCCCTCAGTGGGTATATAAGGTGTGATAGCTGTCTGCACACATATCCCTCGGTGGGTATATAAGGTGTGTGATAGGCTGTCTGTACACATATCCCTCGGTGGGTATATAAGGTGTGAAAGGTTGTCTGTACACATATCCCTCGGTGGGTATATAAGGTGTGATAGGCTGTCTGTACACATATCCCTCGGTGGGTATATAAGGTGTGAAAGTTGTCTGTACACATATCCCTCGGTGGGTATATAAGGTGTGATAGGCTGTCTGCACACATATCCCTCGGTGGTATATAAGGTGTGAAAGGTTGTCTGTACACATATCCCTCGGTGGGTATATACGGTGTGATAGGCTGTCTGCACACATATCCCTCGGTGGTATATAAGGTGTGAAAGGTTGTCTGTACACATATCCCTCGGTGGGTATATACGGTGTGATAGGCTGTGGACTGACACCTTACAGTTGAGCAGCTCACTGCCAAAATGAACCAGGGGCGGCCAGACGTGTGTCTAAAACAGTTCAGAGAACCCTACTGCGTATGGGACTGCGGAGCAGACGGACGGTCACTGCACCCATGATAGTACAGCTGCATATGTAGAAAAGGCTTCAATTTTATAGCAATATCGGAATTGGACCTCCGCTGATTGGTGATGGGCAGGGGCGTTGCTAGGCTAAAACATTGTGATGTTTTCTCCCAGACCCCGAATGTCCTGCCTACCAGCTAGATACAATTGTATTGCCATCCTCAGGACGGCAATACAATCCAATCTAAAGCACTGCAAGAGGTGAAGGACCTGTGGTGACATCACAGGTCATGTGACTTATATATAATTTATATATAATGTGGATGCAGTGTTTATTTGTTTTACACACCTTATCAATCACATTATAAAGCACCGTGTTAGTTACGGACTCTGCATTTTCGGTTGTGCGCCTCTTTGGGCATGCTCTGTTTGTATAAGTCAGTACTATGATAAGCCATTACTTTGGGTATATATAAATACTAGCAGAAGGACCCGGCTTCGCCTGGGTATATTTCATCTATTTCATTTAATGTTTCTGTGTGTCGTTGCAGAGGGAAAGTCAATGCAGCTGACAGAAGTTGATTTTTACCTTCATTTTTTCAATCCCCATTGGCTGCGGAGTGGGAGGGGCGTGCCCTGACCGAGTCGGGGGGTGTGGCGTAGCGGGATTTTGGGGGTTGCTTTTAAGTCCTTCTTTTGAGGGTGGCCTGAATTACAGGTCGATGTCATGTAATTTATCAGGACATGTAATGGGTAGCAGTGGAAAAAAAACATCTTTCATTACTACTGAATAGTCATAGTCTAAAATTAGTCTATTTCATTTATTTCATTTAATGCTTCTATGTGTTGTTGCAGAGAGAAAGTCAATGCAGCTGACAGAAGTTGATTTTTACCTTCATTTTTTCAATCCCCATTGGCTGCGGAGTGGGAGGGGCGTGCCCTGACCAAGTCAGGGGCGTGGCTTAGCGAGACCTGGGGCGGGGGTTTTATGTCCTTCTTTTGAGGGTGGCCTGAATTGCAGGTCGATGCCATGGTAATTTATGAGGACACGCAATGGGTAGCAGTGGAAGAAAACATCTTTTATTACCACTGAACGGTCTTAGTCTAAAATTAGTCTAAAACATAAGTTATATTCATAGTAACTGGAATACCCCTTTAACAGTGTCATCCACAGCGCTCTGTCCCTTTAAAGCAGTGAAGAGAAATAGCTGGGTTGTTATGGTAACCTGCACTAAACATGTGTGTGTCTGTGGAGAGTATGGCAGTTGGGATTTGAAGAGAAAGGCTCCCAGGCTAATATTGGCTAATGCAGGTCATATTTTGGGAATATCTCGGGACCGGTATGTCCTAGAGAGCTGAGACGGTCTAAAACCTTTCCGGACACCTGATGTACCCGTGTGCCAAATTTGGTGAAAATCAGTCCAGTAGTTTGGTCGCGCATAGAGAACAGACAGACAGACAGAAACTCATTTTTATAATATTAAGAGATATATAAGAGATAAGTGATATACACTATGTTAACCACAATATACAATTGGAGATCCCTGAGGAAGCTCCATTCCAGCCATACATGTGAAGCTTGGCTGGTATGTTTACTTGGAGCTGGACACCTATTACCGCTTATTTTACTGCATTAGATGTCATGTTTCAGCATAGCATAAATTTTCATTATATTTATCTTGTGATTGTCCTTATTTTGGACTAAGTTCACACACGATTATGTATGGACAGAGTCCTACATATGGTTTCTATTGTACACAATATTTTAATGTCTGCGATATTAAATGATTATTTACTGATTTTATATTATTTTCTATGTAGTTCTTCTCGTTGTCGTGGTTGTAGGTTAAACCAAGGACAACATCTGCATGAAGTCTGTATCTTCTGTCTGCTTTCCTCCCATATTCCAAAGATAAACTGATGGGGAACTTAGATTGTGAGCTCCTCTGGGGACAGTGAGTGATGAGAATGGTTGCAGAATATATAAGCCCTATATAGGCGAGTAAAATAAATACGTATATACCATGTAACTAAATAAACAAATTACAGCATACTTCCGTACAAGGGACACACATATATGCCGCAATATACTATGCATAAATAATACCACCATCAATTGCACAGATAAGTAATAATACCATATATTATTTAAATATTATTGTCATGCACTGTGCTCATGAAAGTCAGCATACTGTATGCTATATAAATATATAATGACAACATCACTGCACAAATAAATAATACAACCAGACACTGGAACAAAAATAATACACCATAACCTGTATCCATAAATAATACTACTACACATTGTACATATAAATGGGACAGGGCCCAATCAGAAGTACAGTAAGTGGAGGTAGGCCCCAGGTGTGGGTCAGTCCAGGATCTTATTTGTAGCTAGGCACTAATACTTATTTGCAACTAGGCTCTTGAGGGCGTGTGCCTAGGGCAACGCCCATAATGGAAGAAATTTGAAATTATTTTTTATTTATTTATTTATTTATTTTTTTATTTTTTTATTCCCCTCCTCTCCCTCTTCCAACAGGGTAACTGGGAGATGGGGGTTTGTGCACGGCTCCTGCAGTCAGACTATGTGAAGTCTTGCTGTCCACAAGACACTGTGCAAGCAAATAATACACTATAAACTGTATTTATAAATGATACTACCATATACTGTACATATAAATGGGACAGTGTCCTGTTAGAAGTACAGTAAGCGGAGGTAGGCCCCAGTTGTGGGTTACTCCAGGGTCTTATTCGTAACTAGGCACTTGAGGGCACGTGCCTAGGGCACCACCCACCGCGGAGGAAATGTTTATTATTATTTAATTATTAGTTTTTATATCCCCCCTCTTCTGACTAAGGGGTAACTGGGGGATAGGGGGTTGTGCAGAGCTCCTGTGGTCAGACTGTGTGAAGTCTTACTGTGTACACAAATAATACACCATAACCTGTATCTATAAATAATACTACTATACACTGTACATATAAATAGGACAGGGCCCAATCAGAAGTACAGTAAGTGGAGGTAGGTCCCAGGAGTGGGTCAATCCAGGGTCTTATTTGTAACTAGGCACTAGTACTTATTTATAACTAGGCATTTGAGGGAACGTGCCTAGGGCACCGCCTACTCTGGGGGAATTTTTTAATTATTATTTATTTATTTATTTATTTATTTAATTATTATTATTATTATTAATTATTTTTTATATCCTTCTCTTCTGACAGGGTACCTGGCGAATGAGGGGTTGTGCAGGGCTCCTGCAGTCAGACTGTGTGAAGTCTTGTAGTCCAAAAGACACTGTGCACACAAATAATACATCATAAACTGTATTTATAAATAATACTATCATACACTGGGCATATAAATGGGACAGGGCCCTATTAGAAGTACAGTAAGTGGAGGTAGGCTCCAGGTGTGGGTCAGTCCAGGTTCTTATTTGTAACTAGGCACTTCAGGGCACATGCCTAGGGCACCACCTACCATGGAGGAAATGTTTAATTATTATTATTTATTTATTTATTTTTTATTATTATTTTTTTATATAACAGGGTAACTGGGGGAGCAGGGGTTGTGCAGGGCTCCTGTGGTCAGACTGTATGAAGTCTTGCAGTCCAGGCACTCTATATAAAGCAGAGCTTGGAGAAGAGCTGATTGGCGGAGCGTCTGAAAGCAAAAGCACTGTACAGCCCCCACCCAGCTGCTTATCCTTCCAGCCGTCCACCTGTGAGCTTCGCCAGCTGCATGGACCCTAAATTGCTGCTGAGACTACTATTAGTACCTTTAAATATTAACCTGGGTTAGTCCGACTACCTCTGGATGAGCTAACATGGGAACTGTCTTGGCTACCATGTTGGTTGTCAGCCATTCATCTTTTCCTGAGATTCCACACAATTATTTGACTTTCTGCCTAGACAGAAGAGGACAACTTGAGGAATTTTCAGACTGGAATGTTCTTTAAATTTACGCCATCCATTTGTTTCAGCAAGGAAAGAAAAAAAAAAATAAAGAAACAAAAAGTTTCAGACATGGGACATAAACTCGGCTTTACACGGACATTTGCTTCACCAAATGATTGTCACAGAGAAGCAAGGAAGATTAAGCACGCGCCGCCGGGACATTTATTTTGCCAAGAATTATCTGAGAAAGAAAGAGATAGCGGAAGATAAACTCAAGTGAAAAGTGACATTTATCTAACCTGGTTCTGCGGAACACGGGGAACGTGCAGAATAAAAGCCGAGCCTTGAAGACATTCATTTCTCCGGGAATTGTCAGTGGCAGATACAACAAATAAATATCCATGGTATGAAGACGTTTCTTCTTCTCCCCCTCTCCCCACCAATGAAACGTGTGGGCGAGAAGTCCGTTGTCATCCATTAATATTTCTCTTGTCGCAGAAGATGATTGATCTAATCCATCTGGCTACAAGGCCGAGGTAGAAGAAGGTGCCGTGTCTAAGTGCTTGTCATCGAGCGTCTTAAATCAATTCCACTGATGGGTCTGAGAACATGGAGCCTAAGATGGGATCTCCCGATGTTCTGAAACCCAACCTGACTTGCAACTTTTTTTGTACTTCATGCAGTGGAAGAGTCTATAGAGTTTTTGGAATGTTTCACTTTTTTGATGGGTATTTTTGACATCGTAAAGGGATTGTCTTACCTCAGACATTGGTGACATATTGCTAACATATGCCACCAATTCTAGATAGAGTGGGAGTAGGAACTACTCCTGTTTCCAGAAAGAGAACCCCAAAGTGAAGGAAGAGCAACTGCGCATGTGCAGCATGCGGTGCATGCTCAGTGCGCTCTCATTCACCAACGAACAAGCCAATTTGATGGCAGCATTTTTGTTTTTTTCTTTATATCCTTCCAAGAGTCATAACTTTGTATTTTTATTTTTCTGTTGACATAGCCTCATGAAGGGTTGTGTAGTGCTCTGTTTTGACATTTGTCTGTTTTCCCTATGCAAAGTTATAAACTTCTTACTTTATTTCTCTTGAAATAACTTACACTGTTTATTACCGTGTTACTGCATTTTATATGTATGTTACGATATATATCCTGTTCATTATCATTATATTTGTGAGGCTCTCTGGAAAGGGTTAATGAACACTGAGAGACTGTTAGGACTTTGAATGAGAAGCTGTTAATTTTCCATAGCTGCCATAGGGTTTAAAGAGCCAGACTTGTTTACCACCAAAACCAGACAGACTGACCTTTTGAATGTCTGTTTTAGCTCTGTTGTTATGTCTGGAAGCGTGTTTTTGTCTGGAAAAACTTCTGTGTCATTGCCATTGAGTACCACTGAGCTCTAATGTAAGTCTATGAGAGACGGAAAGTGTTACAATGTATCTGTTTCTGCTGAGCTTCTCCACTCCACCCCTCCCTCTAGAAGTTTCTAGTCCAGCTAGATATGGTGTATAAGGAGAGCAGTCAGAGTCCCTAGTGTTCTGCAGTTAGGGACCAGTGCTTGGAGGGGAAGACTCTGCCAGATTACTGAGTGACCAGAAGAAGATGCCGAGATGGGAACGCTGAGCCATAGACCATGGGTCACCAGCCCTGTGACCAAGGAGCCACCTGGACTACTGAGCTACAGACCGTGGGCCTCCAGTCTAGAGAGAGATAGAGGGACAGCTAGCTCAGGCCTTCCTCAGCATCAAACTCTTCTCCTGCCAGGGAGGAGACTAGAGAAGCCGGCCCTATGCCTCACCTATACTGTTTTGCACCTGAGTTCCTCCAGTAAAGAAGCCCCCTGGTTACTGCAGACCCTGACTCTCTGGACTTATTTCCCATTGGGGTGCACCACGCCTTACCATCCCTTCCAGACAGCAGCAACACGCAGTGACACCTCGACAGTGTACAGGGGACCCAGCGTAGCATTGGGGCCACCCCAAACCCGACCACTGCACTTCTTATTTGCAGCACCATTTAATATACCATATAATAAATTGAAAAACTTCAATTTTAAATTTTACATTTTTTAAATTTTTTGTTGGGTAGAATGAAGAAAAATGCAGTTCTGACATTGTCTTTGGGTTTTGTTTTTACGGTGGTCGCTACGTCGTATAAATGACACGTTAGCTTTATTCTTCGGGTCAGTCCAATTATGGCGATATCAAATATAATTGTGTCATTTACTACTTAAAAAAAATATATATATTTTTTTAAATTTAAATATATTCTGAGATATTCTGCTATTTTCCTGTTGATGGGCTTGTTTTCAGCCGGGGGAGCTGAAGTTTTTATTGGTAACATTTTGGGGTGCATGCAACTTTTTGATTACTTTTGTCAATGTTTTTCGGACACAAGGTGACAAGAAGAATAGCAAATCTGCTGATTTTTTATTTTTTCTTCTCTGTCCAGTATTTGCTGTGTGGAATACATAACACGGTATCTTAAGAGTTCGAACATTTATGGAGGCAGCGATGTATAATTTTTTGTTTATCTTTTTATACGAAAAATAGAAATCTTTTGTAACCTTAATATTTGTAATATATTATTCTTATTTAAAGTTTTTTTTTTCATTTTACTTTTTTACTTTTGTTTGTTTCACTATTTAAGGACTTGAACCTGCATCGGCGATACTTCTTCACTGCAGTTTACTGTGCCTGTAGGGGGCTTAAAGGGGTTGTTCATGTTTTTTGTTTTTTTTAATTGACCCCGACACACTCTAAACCTACCTTCTCCCCGCTGCTCTGTTCAAGCTCCATTGCATTACTGCACTTCTGGTCCGTGTATGTAAACTTCCTACATTGATCGGGACGGGTACATCACAGCAACTAAAGAGTGGCGGTGACGTGTCCCCAAGCAGCACCTCTAACACCAGTCATTGGCTGCCACAGTGCATGTGACAGGTAGGTATAGCTGCCTTCACCAGTCCTCCGGGGTGGGGAGAATTAAAAAAACAATAAAAATAAAAAAAATTGACAACCCCTTTAATAGGAGAACAAAGATGGCTACCATGACAACGGGAGACAGTGGGAGCTGTCCACTCTGATGGTCGCCGTTGACGAAAGGACTAGGATCAGAGTCATTTCCAATCCTGGGTATTGCAGGCAGGTGACTTTATCCAGTCTTCACAATCCAATTTTTTTAGACTGGATATAATTTTAGCGAACGCTCAGCTGTTAGCTTATATTAACTCTTTGTGGGGAGGAATGAAAAAAAAAAGGAATTCCGCCATTCAGTTTTTACAATATAAATTTTGCAACCTTCTCTTTATGGTATAAATAACATAATGACTGTGCTCTCTGGATCAGAACCATTACAGCCATACCAAATACATGCAGTTTTTTTTTAAATACTGCTGAATACTTACTGTATGTAGCACAGTGTATTATGCTGTATGAAGGCTATTGACAGGCAACCTATTGGGCTGCGCCTCTGGCACGGTCTAATAGGTCATAAACACAGGGCAGTCCTTT
The DNA here is from genome assembly GCA_900303285.1 of Rhinella marina. Lineage (NCBI taxonomy): Eukaryota > Metazoa > Chordata > Amphibia > Anura > Bufonidae > Rhinella > Rhinella marina. The sequence goes on from ONZH01004063.1 coordinate 115,720, forward strand.
GGTCACTTATTGGTCCCCCGGCTGCCGTGTACTGACATCGGTCTTATTTGCGGCGGTACTGGACAGCCTGACAGAGGGACCCTCCTCCATCTGAAATTGCTTTGATGTTGTGGTTGCTATTGAGTGCGGCATCTAAGGAGTTAAACAACCAGGATCAGAGCTTCTGCCAATCCAGACTATTAGAGCAGGGAAATGGCTGTCATACGAGAGCAGAGCACTTATTGTAGTCCACCATAAAAAGGCGCTTCCTAGAATAAGTCCCCTTAATGACCAGCAGTCATTAAGGGGTTAAAAAAATAATACTAACCACGTGCGCCTCTGCTGTAATACTTCTGTGATAGTTTGTTACAATGTATCCAGTCTTATCTGAGAGCTAAACACCGCAGCACAGATGGCTCTCCTGTCCTGATAGTCTGTTACAATGTATCAGACTGTATCAGTCACAGAGGATTGTCCAGACTGGATACAATTGTAGCAAACCCTCAGCCGTGAGAAGTATTCGATTCTCTACAGGTTTACAGCCTCTGGAGGTAAACAAGAATGTTCCTATCCACTGACAGCAAGCAGAGATCTTGAAAAAAAAAGTGAGGACTATATTAGAAGGTTGCTGAACCTTTCATCATACGCGGATTCAGACTTGCTGTATTTTACACGCTGTAAAGTGGCGCATGTCTCTCATTAACACGGCGTTCATCAAATTCTGACACTCTTCTAAGCGTCTGCACAGAGCGGACACACTCAGCACTACTACTTTGGTAAACTCAGCTCTGCTACATTTGTAGCTGCTGGAATTGTGATGGTACCAGATCCTGATTGTTCCAGCCGTGCGCCTCATACACACACTATATAAATGTGATTCCTGTGCCTCGCGGCGGAGGCGTGGGAGGCGGCAGCTGTAATTTTAATGTTACATTTTACATTTTATGGAATAGGCTGTAAAAACTCAATTTAGTCGGAGCCCCACGATCTCGTCATTTACATAATGCACAGACCCGGAAAAAGAGCAAAAACCCGCACTCAGGAGTCGGCTCATAACCCTTTCACTGCCGGAGGAAGAGGAACCAGCAAAACCCATCCCCCGTCCAATCTCAAGAGATATAGAGCTGATACTTAGGGGGCGTGCTCAATGGGAGCGTGACCAAACTATAGTCGGGAGTACAGGGAGGTCCAAAAGCATGGAGACACCTGAATAAAAGGAAAGCGGTGGTTGGGAACGCCATCCTGTGTGTGGCATGTTTCTAAGGGGAAGGAGGCAAAGCTGTGAGGGGGCGTGTCCAACGCGGCGGCCATTGTGAAAGCAATCATCTTAAAGCCAAGTCGATGTTTTCAGATGGGAAGAGGTGTATGTGACATATGTAACTGCCAAATGTGGGTCCTAATGCTATTACTGTGACACCCATGGCGCAAATTCAACTTGTCGATCGGAATCGTCTTCAATGAGATGATGCAGCGACTTGATCTTGTACGGGCGTCATCTGCGTGTAACCAGTATCTGCCCGATGGTGGTTCGACTCCCAGGTGCTATAATACGGGCTCTTGCTGACTGATGCCAGGACGGCCATTCTTGTTGCTTCGTCTGTGGGGTGGTCTGTTAGGTGCTGAGCGTTGGGGTTCTGCACTCCTCGGAGATCAGCACAAGTGTGTTCATCTCACCGTCATATCTGTTTCTGTAACAAAGACAAAATTGATAATAACTTTGGCAGGAATAAAGGTCCGTCACCTTTAAGCACAGATTTTGATTCCTCTTCAAACTCTCTATCAGATACATATGTCACGTGCACCTCTTCCCACTTGATGGCGGCATTCACAATGGCCGTCGTGTTAGATACCGCCCCTGACAGATTTGCAGGAATTGCTGAATCGTCACAACCCTCCAAATCAGCTGACCACGGGGGGTGGCAGGAGTCTGACAACCACTAGACCGGGGGTAGTGCTGCTGTAAATGTTTGTAGGGTAATGTAATGTAATGCCATACTATACAGCTTGGTCACTGACCGATGGGGTACAGTTGTCAGTGCTTGACAACAGGAACAGGACTTACCATCTCCTTCTTCCCTTCTTTGTAGATGTTGGCTTGTTCTACTTCCTGCCAAGGGAGGGGTCGAGGGATAGTTTAGAGTGGAAAGTTAGGAGTGAGGGAGTATCTCCATCTCCTCCAGGCCCTGTGGACCACAGAGGCTGCTCATCTAGGAGAAAATCCTTGCTCCAGAGAGACTTCAGGCTTGCAAGCTACAGAAGATTTGTAAACTATGGCGTATTTGTGTTAGCAGAGTGCTCAAGCTATCAAGACTCCACTGCAACATGGCGGGAAACATGTCTAGACACCACCACCGCAGTTCAGGACAGGCACAGCTAGAAGCTTGCATCATACAGTAGACACCTACAGCCACAGGTGCCAGAGAACAGCTACAAGGAAGGGAATCAGGAGAGAGACATTGCCAGCTAGGAATAGTGTCATCTTCAGCCACATTGCCAGCCTTATACCCCATGATCTCGGAGATGATATTGCTCCTTGTATGAACTGCTGCTGGATGTGCACTCAGTAAAGAAAGACGTTCTTGGTTCTATAATCTCTGCCTGGTTTCTTCACATCATTTACTCGCTGCACCGAACCCCAGGGAGCAACAGAGAGACAACAGCATCTCATCAGGGCCACTACCACTCCCATCCTCTGCACTGGCTCCTCAGGGTCTCGCTGCAGTCTGCTTTTCCTAAGGATACAGTATATTTTTCAGTCCTGGATTTACCTCCAGGGATTCACAGCAGAGATACATTGTTGATGACGTTGTATCCGATTATCTTGTATCTTCTTCCCTCATTGTTTCCGTTCGCTTCTGAACAGAGCTGCTATGGTAACACCTGGATATAATATCACATTGCAGTGACGTCAGGAACCGCCGCACCGGAAAATCACTCTACACCTCCAGCCGCTGAGACATCAAGGCTCTTGGCTTCATGAAAGGAGAAGAAAAAATGCTAGAAAAATTCTATTCTCATTCTATATTCATTTCTCTGATTGTCGCTCACACAGTACAACGGTACAAAAGACGGAATGGACAGAAGAATAGCGCAACATCATAATGGACGGCGAAACTCGGAAGTTACTTGTGTTATATGAATAAAACTCAGGGACTGCACTACAGTCCGCTCCTCCCGAATAGACCCCGGGTCAGTCCCAATATATTCAGACCCCTGATCATTCCCCCATGTTTACAGACCCCAGAACATTCCCCCGTGTATACGGACCCCAGATGTCAATATATTGACAGTATTGATTCCCCCTTATTTAACCCTCACAGCTATGATGTCCCCTTTGTGCCTCCTTATAGTAGTGATGCCCCCTTAGTCCCCCTCATGGAGTGATGCCCCCCCTTAGTGCCCTATCACATTAAGGATGCCTCCTTATTACCCTCTCACAGTAATGATGCCCCTTATTACCCTCCCACAGTAATGATGCCCCTTATTACCCTCTCACAGTAATGATGCCCCTTATTACCCTCTCACAGTAATGATGCCCCTTATTACCCTCTCACAGTAATGATGCCCCTTATTACCCTCTCACAGTAATGATGCCCCTTATTACCCTCTAACAGTAATGATGCCCCTTATTACCCTCTCACAGTAATGATGCCCCTTATTACCCTCTCACAGTAATGATGCCCCTTATTACCCTCTCACAGTAATGATGCCCCTTATTACCCTCTCACAGTAATGATGCCCCTTATTACCCCCTCACAGTAATGATGTCCCTTATTACCCTCTCACAGTAATGATGCCCCTTATTACCCTCTCACAGTAATGATGCCCCTTATTACCCTCTCACAGTAATGATGCCCCTTATTACCCTCTAACAGTAATGATGCCCCTTATTACCCTCTCACAGTAATGATGCCCCTTATTACCCTCTCACAGTAATGATGCCCCTTATTACCCTCTCACAGTAATGATGCCCCTTATTACCCTCTCACAGTAATGATGCCCCTTATTACCCCCTCACAGTAATGATGTCCCTTATTACCCTCTCACAGTAATGATGCCCCTTATTACCCTCTCACAGTAATGATGCCCTACAGAGTAAATATACCCCATTAGTGCTGCCCCACACCGTATGATGCCCCTTATTACCCTCTCACAGTAATGATGCCCCTTATTACCCTCTCACAGTAATGATGCCCCTTATTACCCTCTCACAGTAATGATGCCCCTTATTACCCTCTCACAGTAGTGATACCCCTTTAGTACCCCCCTACAACAAGGATGCCCCTTATTACCCTCTCACAGTAATGATGCCCTACAGAGTAAATATACCCCATTATTGCTGCCCCACACTGTATGATGCCCCTTGCACTCAGTGTAAGTCTGCTGCCATTGACACTGTCTTCAGCTCTTCGGAGTGACGTCCCTACGTTGTGTCTGTCTGCGCCAATGGAAGTGTCTACAAAGTGAATGGCAGAGAAGAGAGGTGGTGGTTCGTGGCTTCACCACTGAATGCAACTGCGCCGTCTCTACATCCTGGGACAGCACCTGAATTCCAGGACTGCACTGCTGGATCCGGGACAGTTGGGAGGCAAGAATATGACTCCTGTTTTTAGGTGAGAATATCTCCATAATACAATGCCATGCCTGCTAGCTGCATATGATGGCACACAGTCTGCAGAGACTCCACCATTTACATGAGATGGAGAAAACAGAGCAGGAAGATAACTCACTTCTGTCCTGGGGGTTTGCTACAGTGTATCAGTCACGATGTTACCTGTCCCATATTCAGCCCTAAGCGCTGCCTTGCTCACCTCTTCTGACAGTCTGGCTTCTTCCCCTGCACTTTGGGTTGCCACAGAAAACCCAGTGTGCACTGATGTCGTCTGATTTTTTCTGGTCAGTCTCTGGAGTCTTGCAAACAATTCTGCTCTGCTGCATCCACCATCAGTAACTCTGCTACCCTGGTCTCCAGTTTTCTGCTACAGCCCTGCTACATCACTTTGCTATACCCTTCTGCAGTATGCTGCTACAACACTGCTACATCACTCTGCTATACCAGTGTATAATATGCTACTACAACTCTTCTGTATCACTCTGCTATACCAGCTGCTACAACTCTGCTGCACCACTTTTCTGTACCATTCTGCAGTATGCTGCTACAACACTGCTACATCACTCTGCTATACCAGTGTATAATATGCTACTACAACTCTTCTGTATCACTCTGCTATACCAGCTGCTACAACTCTGCTGCACCACTTTTCTGTACCATTCTGCAGTATGCTGCTACAACACTGCTACATCACTCTGCTATACCAGTGTATAATATGCTACTACAACTCTGCTGTATCACTCTGCTATACCAGCTGCTACAACTCTGCTGCACCACTTTTCTGTACCATTCTGCAGTATGCTGCTACAACACTGCTACATCACTCTGCTATACCAGTGTATAATATGCTACTACAACTCTGCTGTATCACTCTGCTATACCAGCTGCTACAACTCTGCTGCACCACTTTTCTGTACCATTCTGCAGTATGCTGTTACAATTCTGCTACATTACTTTGCTATCAGGGTCTCCAGTGTGGTGCAATAACTCTGCAACATCATTTTATTATATACTGGTCCCAAGTAGTAAGCCACATTATTACATTGATCTCCAGTAGGTTGCCACAACTCTGCTACACCAGTTAGCACTTCTACACCACCTCACCAGGTGAAGTATCTGTCTGGAATTCATGCTCCCTTTTTTGAAATTCAGATCTGTAAATCCCCTTCTCCCCTTCACACAGTCATAGAATCAAAATGATGAAACTCTGGCTGCTTGAGTCCACCACTAGGGGGAGCTTATTGTATTTATACAGGTAGTATAGGAGATGTAAAATCTGTATGCAGATCTCCCTCTAGTGGTGGCTGAAGGAAACTGCTAGGATTGTATCTGACCCACTGTGTACACATGAGCTGCATCTGTGGAGGGTACGCCCCCGCTAGAGGAGCTGTGTGCTCTGTGTTTACTATATAACTGTTGACAGGTCCTTAATTTTCTTTTTTAAGGCTTAACCAGCGTGAGATGTAATTTGCTCCGAACTGTTGACTCACTGACTGTCTGATTATAAAGCCACTGTACTGTTCCGTTCTGTCATCCTGATATTCGCACCAGTCAGTTTTCTAGATAATTGCAGGATGCGGAGAACGCCTGTACAGTCAGGCAGAGCTGGAGAACTGTACACGGGAGTCACATTCACAGCACGAACAAACACATTAGTATCATTCCTGGTAATACCGTCAGACAGCCTCCGTACTGCTATATGGCTCAACAGAAGTTCCTGGAACCAAAGCAAAACCTTTCACAGCACCCCCTACCTACCATGTGCCAGTTCTAATAATACTGTCTTCTTCTGCTGCTTTGGGACCTCCTCAGAAAATAGGGGCCACTAGCTCTGCACCCTCGAACCATGAATTTTATGGAATCATTTGAGGTTATCAGGAGAGATGAGAGAATTATTGAAAAATTTGATTCAGCCGCTTCACCAAATTTTACAAAAACATTCACTTTGTGATGAACTACTTCATCATGAAGCACATTTCTTTGTAAGTAGTGGGTGCAATTACAGGGAGTGGAGATTAGGTACCCCTCAGATGCCTCGTTCATAGCTGACTGCGGCATGTGAAGTTGATAATACAGTATAAAATTAAAGATGGCTTCAGTGAAGACGATGGCTTCAGATCACGCCGGGCAGCTCGGTGACGTCACATGTCACCGTGCATGGGATTTCATGCAAGATCTTCAATCAAGATGGAGGCAGTCGGCTCTTCATGCTCCAACGGATGAGGTAAGTATGATTTTTTAAATATTTTACCGCCATGCAGAGAATTTCATTACGAGGAAATTCGGCTTCATGGTGAATTGAATTTTCCCTAAAATTCAGATCGAAAGTACAAAGTACTCATCCCCCCATTGTGCTAATAAGGATATATTCCTGAGCAGTGGTCTCAGAGAAACATCTCAGGACATTCGTGATGCACACTGGGAGCGAGGTTACACACATACATTAGTGGGGACTCCATTTGGAACTTCATCCTACGTAGAATGTAAGTACTGATTTGCCCTATCTCTTGTACACCCTGGGGTGTTGGTCATGTGTTCTAATGTGGTAGACAGCCATGTGTTATAGCATGGCCGGCTGGATCACTACCCTGAGGCTAGTGATGTTTATTTTCTTTTTATTATTCTGTATGTGATTTCTTTGTGTTATCTTATATTTAATCACACTTAGTAAATATGTATTCACTTAGCCTGTGTAAGCCTATTCATTCTCAATTTGTTAAATTCATGTTAAAACAGTCACTATAGTTTCAGATGGATCCAAATCATTTGCTACTCTTTCACATGTTACCAACCTCATTCTAAGAATTCTAAAGAAGGTCCATATTATTCTCACATTGATGATTTTAATTCCTTCAGGAGACAGCATTGAGGATTGAGGTATTATGTCATGTACTTATCAGTCCTGAATTCATTTCGCCTTAAGTTTTGTACCCTGATGTGAATTCGTGTTTTGACTCTGCTAGCTTCACTACTGCTTCAGGCAGGGGCATAACTACCATAGCGGCAGACCATGCGACCGCTATGGGGCCCGGGATAATAGGAGGCCCGGTCTTAGTTAGGACTATCTCCTCTTCTACTGGAGATGAAAACTTGGTTAGGACTCTACCCTTTAAAGGAACAACTTTTAGCAAATGATGCAGTGGAAAAATGGCCCAAGGGTCATTGAAAGGGATTTAGCATAAACCCTTCTGTCCTGTGTGGCGGGGCCTGGTTTAATCCTTCCTATGGGGCCCTTACTTCTCTATATACGCCACTGGCTTCAGGTATTCTGTTTTCTCCGCCTCTTTCTCCATAGTATTTATTAACCTCTTGTGTCTGCCTGTCACCATGTTTATTGTTTTCTCCTCTGTTCTTCCCTCTTCAGCCCCAACACTAAGTTTAGCAGGAAATGCCATCCAGTTTTGATCCGCCATTTAGGGCTGTTGTGCAAGTACGTACGAAAGGACAGGGGTGTGGGTGTTTTCTAGGGCTCACTGTGTTTAATATCCCTGTACGGTGACATCACTGTGTTTATTATCCCTGTACAGTGACATCACTGTGTTTATTATCTCTGTACTGTGACATCACTGTGTTTAATATCCTTGTACTGTGACATCACTGTGTTTATTATCTCTGTACAGTGACATCACTGAGTTTAATATCCTTGTACTGTGACATCACTGTGTTTAATATCCTTGTACTGTGACATCATTGTGTTTATTATCCGTGTACTGTGACATCACTGTGGTTATTATCCCTGTACTGTTACATCACTGTGGATATTATCCCTGTACTGTGACATCACTGTGTTTATTATCCCTGTACGGTGACATCACTGTGTTTATTATCACTGTACTGTGACATCACTGTATTTATTATCCCTGTACTGTGACATAGCTGTATTTATTATCCCTGTACTGTGACATCGCTGTTTATTATCTCTGTACAGTGACATCACTGTGTTTATTATCCCTGTACTGTGACATCACTGTGTATATTATCTCTGTACTATGACATCACTGTGTTTATTATCTCTGTACTGTGACATCACTGTGTTTACTATCTCTGTACGGTGACATCGCTGTGTTTATTATCCCTGTACGGTGACATCACTGTGTTTATTATCTATGTACTGTGACATCACTGTGTTTATTATCTCTGTACTGTGACATCACTGTGTTTACTATCTCTGTACGGTGACATCGCTGTGTTTATTATCTCTGTACTGTGACATCACTGTGTTTATTTTGTCTGTACTGTGACATCACTGTGTTTATTATCTCTGTACTGTGACATCACTGTGTTTATTATCCCTGTACTGTGACATCGCTGTGTTTATTATCCCTGTACAGTGACATCGCTGTGTTTATTATCCCTGTACTGTGACATCACTGTGTTTATTATCCCTGTACTGTGACATCACTGTGTTTATTATCCCTGTACTGTGACATCACTGTGTTTATTATCCCTGTACGGTGACATCACTGTGTTTTTTATCCCTGTACGGTGACATCACTGTGTTTATTATCCCTGTACTGTGACATCACTGTATTTATTATCCCTGTACTGTGACATCACTGTATTTATTATCCCTGAACTGTGACATCACTGTGTTTATTATCCCTGTACGGTGACATCACTGTGTTTATTATCCCTGTACGGTGACATCACTGTGTTTATTATCCCTGTACTGTGACATCACTGTATTTATTATCCCTGTACTGTGACATCACTGTATTTATTATCCCTGAACTGTGACATCACTGTGTTTATTATCTCTGTACTGTGACATCACTGTGTTTATTATCTCTGTACTGTGACATCACTGTGTTTATTATCTCTTTACTGTGACATCACTGTATTTATTATCCCTGTACTGTGACATCACTGTGTTTATTATCTCTGTACTGTGACATCACTGTGTTTATTATCCCTGTACTGTGACATCACTGTGTTTATTATCCCTGTACTGTGACATCACTGTATTTATTATCCCTAAACTGTGACATCACTGTGTTTATTATCTCTGTACTGTGACATCACTGTGTTTATTATCCCTGTACTGTGACATCACTGTGTTTATTATGCCTGTACTATGACATCACTGTGTTTATTATCTCTTTACTGTGACATCACTGTATTTATTATCCCTGTACTGTGACATCACTGTGTTTATTATCTCTGTACTGTGACATCACTGTGTTTATTATCCCTGTACTGTGACATCACTGTGTTTATTATCACTGTACTGTGACATCACTGTGTTTATTATCTCTGTACTGTGACATCACTGTGTTTATTATCCCTTTACTGTGACATCACTGTGTTTATCATCACTGTACTGTGACATCACTGTGTTTATTATCCCTTTACTGTGACATCACTGTGTTTATTATCACTGTACTGTGACATCACTGTGTTTATTATCCCTGTACTGTGACATCACTATGTTTATTATCCCTGTACTGTAACATCACTGTGTTTATTATCCCTTTACTGTGACATCACTGTGTTTATTATCACTGTACTGTGACATCACTGTGTTTATTATCCCTGTACTGTGACATCACTGTGTTTATTATCCCTGTACTGTAACATCACTGTGTTTATTATCACTGTACTGTGACATCACTGTATTTATTATCTCTGTACTGTGACATCACTGTGTTTATTATCCCTTTACTGTGACATAACTGTGTTTGTTATCCCTGTACTGTGACATCACTGTGTTTATTATTCCTGTACTGTGAGATCACTGTATTTATTATCCCAGTACGGTGACATCACTGTGTTTATTATCCCTGTACTGTGACATCACTGTGTTTATTATTTCTGTACTGTGACATCACTGTGTTTATTATCCCTGTACGGTGACATCGCTGTGTTTTTTATCCCTGTACGGTGACATCACTGTGTTTATTATCCCTGTACTGTGACATCACTGTATTTATTATCCCTGTACGGTGACATCACTGTGTTTATTATCCCTGTACTGTGACGTCACTGTGTTTATTATCCCTGTACATGACATCACTGTGTTTATTATCCCTGTGCTGTGACATCACTGTGTTTATTATCTCTGTACTGTGACATCACTGTATTTATTATCCCTGTACTGTGACATCACTGTGTTTATAATCTCTGTACTGTGACATCACTGTATTTATTATCCCTGTGCTGTGACATCACTGTATTTATTATCCCTGTACGGTGACATCACTGTGTTTATTATGTCAGTACTGTGACATCACTGTGTTTATTATCCCTGTACTGTGACATCACTGTGTTTATTATCCCTGTACTGTAACATCACTGTGTTTATTATCACTGTACTGTGACATCACTGTGTTTATTATCCCTTTACTGTGACATCACTTGTGTTTATTATCCCTGTACGGTGACATCACTGTGTTTATTATCCCTGTACGGTGACATCACTGTGTTTATTATCCCTGTACTGTGACATCACTGTGTTTATTATCTCTGTACTGTGACATCACTGTATTTATTATCCCTGTACTGTGACATGTTTATTATCTCTGTACTGTGACATCACTGTATTTATTATCCCTGTAGTGTGACATCACTGTGTTTATTATCTCTGTACTGTGACATCACTGTGTTTATTATCTCTGTACTGTGACATCACTGTGTTTATTATCCCTGTACTGTGACATCACTGTGTTTATTATCCCTGTACTGTGACATCACTGTGTTCATTATCACTGTACTAGGACATCACTGTGTTTATTATCCCTTTACAGTGACATCACTGTGTTTATTATCCCTGTACGGTGACATCACTTGTGTTTATTATCCCTGTACGGTGACATCACTGTGTTTATTATCCCTGTACTGTGACATCACTGTGCTTATTATCCCTGTACTGTGACATCACTGTGTTTATTATGCCTGTACTATGACATCACTGTGTTTATTATCCCTGTACGGTGACATCACTGTGTTTATTATCTCTGTACTGTGACATCACTGTGTTTATTATCCCTGTACGGTGACATCACTTGTGTTTGTTATCCCTGTACGGTGACATCACTGTGTTTATTATCCCTTTACTGTGACATCACTGTGTTTATTATCCCTGTACTGTGACATCACTGTGTTTATTATGTCTGTACTGTGACATCACTGTGTTTATTATGTCTGTACTGTGACATCAATGTGTTTATTATCCCTGTACTGTGACATCACTGTATTTATTATCCCTGTACGGTGACATCACTGTGTTTATTATCCCTGTACTGTGACGTCACTGTGTTTATTATCCCTGTACGTGACATCACTGTGTTTATTATCCCTGTGCTGTGACATCACTGTGTTTATTATCTCTGTACTGTGACATCACTGTATTTATTATCCCTGTACTGTGACATCACTGTGTTTATAATCTCTGTACTGTGACATCACTGTGTTTATTATCCCTGTACTGTGACATCACTGTGTTTATTATCCCTGTACTGTGACATCACTGTGTTCATTATCACTGTACTAGGACATCACTGTGTTTATTATCCCTTTACTGTGACATCACTGTGTTTATTATCCCTGTACGGTGACATCACTGTGTTTATTATCCCTGTACTGTGACATCACTGTGCTTATTATCCCTGTACTGTGACATCACTGTGTTTATTATGCCTGTACTATGACATCACTGTGTTTATTATCCCTGTACGGTGACATCACTGTGTTTATTATCTCTGTACTGTGACATCACTGTGTTTATTATCCCTGTACGGTGACATCACTTGTGTTTGTTATCCCTGTACGGTGACATCACTGTGTTTATTATCCCTTTACTGTGACATCACTGTGTTTATTATCCCTGTACTGTGACATCACTGTGTTTATTATGTCTGTACTGTGACATCACTGTGTTTATTATGTCTGTACTGTGACATCAATGTGTTTATTATCTCTGTACTGTGACATCACTGTGTTTATTATCCCTGTACTGTGACATCACTGTGTTTATTATGTCTGTACTGTGACATCACTGTGTTTATTATGTCTGTACTGTGACATCAATGTGTTTATTATCCCTGTACTGTGACATCACTGTATTTATTATCCCTGTACGGTGACATCACTGTGTTTATTATCCCTGTACTGTGACGTCACTGTGTTTATTATCCCTGTACGTGACATCACTGTGTTTATTATCCCTGTGCTGTGACATCACTGTGTTTATTATCTCTGTACTGTGACATCACTGTATTTATTATCCCTGTACTGTGACATCACTGTGTTTATAATCTCTGTACTGTGACATCACTGTGTTTATTATCCCTGTACTGTGACATCACTGTGTTTATTATCCCTGTACTGTGACATCACTGTGTTCATTATCACTGTACTAGGACATCACTGTGTTTATTATCCCTTTACTGTGACATCACTGTGTTTATTATCCCTGTACGGTGACATCACTGTGTTTATTATCCCTGTACTGTGACATCACTGTGCTTATTATCCCTGTACTGTGACATCACTGTGTTTATTATGCCTGTACTATGACATCACTGTGTTTATTATCCCTGTACGGTGACATCACTGTGTTTATTATCTCTGTACTGTGACATCACTGTGTTTATTATCCCTGTACGGTGACATCACTTGTGTTTGTTATCCCTGTACGGTGACATCACTGTGTTTATTATCCCTTTACTGTGACATCACTGTGTTTATTATCCCTGTACTGTGACATCACTGTGTTTATTATGTCTGTACTGTGACATCACTGTGTTTATTATGTCTGTACTGTGACATCAATGTGTTTATTATCTCTGTACTGTGACATCACTGTGTTTATTATCCCTATGCTGTGACATCACTGTGTTTATTATCGCTGTTCTGTGACATCACTGTGTTTATTATCCCTGTACAGTAAGGGGACTGGGTGATTAGCTTATAGTGGGTGGAGTTAGGGGCATGGCCTAGTGCTGAAAAAAATTGCCGAATTGCTGCTCCCTATTGTGACAGGATGGAAGTAAGAGCAAGTTCGCAAGAAAGACACACAAGCATTGAGAACTGAGGTAAGGATGGAAGATAGAGAAGCTTCACATGGAATGTACACTAGCCTCCGAACCTGCAGCTCCAGAAGGGAACATTTCAGTATGAAGAATTGAGACATGCATGCATCACTGAGCATTGAGATTTAAGAGCACATCTTCTTAGAGAAGGCCAACTGAGATCCAAGCCTACAGCCCTCCATGCAGAAAGGGAGACACAGGCACACAGCTTTGAGGAATGATGTATGAATGGGCACTGAACCTGCGGCTCCAGAAGCAGACATGCCAGTATGAGAAATGGAGATGCATCATTGAGCATTGACATACGGAATTATGAGAAAGCAGCTTCATATGAAATGCCCACTGAGCATTGCTGTTCCACAAGTAGAAAGGGAGATACAGAATTGAGCATTATGATAAGTAATGTACAGAAAGCAGCTTTACAGGGAATACCCAAGCCTTAGGAACATTCTGAGCCCCAAAAGTTCGCCCTGCACCTGCAGCTCCACATCCAAAATGTCAATGTGAGAGACACAGACACACAGGCTAAAGCACTGAGATATGGAGCGAAGAGAGCGAGCAGCTTCATAAGGAACACCCACTGAGCTCTGCACCTGCAGCTCCACAAGCAGACATGCAGATTTGTGTGATGTAACTAGAGATGAGCGAATCATTCAAAATTTTATTTACCGAACATTCGTCGAACTTTTCATAAGATTTGTATATTCGACAAATATATTCGTTGAATCTGTGTACAAAATATACGTTATTATGTGGCATTTAGCAAACATTCGCGCACTAATAACGAATGTTCAGTTTTAAAAGGTACGCAACCTCTTTGAACATGTACGCATGAGCTTACAAATTGCGTACGAAAATGAGGGGCTTTGCTGGAGAGGAATGGTGGAGCAGGAGGAACGCTCTGAGTCTGACCCCTGGCTACATATGGATACTGTATCAGCAGATGACAGCAGATCATCCGGCTGAGACTGAGATGAGCGTGCCATCCACTCCACTACCTCATCCACTTTCTCCTCCACTACAATTTTGCACCTTGGTGGGTTAGCCTGGTGGAACACCGGCCAAGTATTGTGAATACTACAACTAGAAGCTCCGGCTACAGGTCCTTTGGCACTTCTGCCCTGTGCCACCTTCTGCTTTTTTTTTAGAGCTCGAGGTCTTTCTGGAACTGCACCCCTTTTGCTTATCCATTCCAGACATTTTTCACTTCACTCTGTGACCCTGCAGCTGGTTTTTGTCTTTGTCCCTGTCTCTCTCCCTCTCTCTCTCCCTGTCTCTCTCCCTGTCTCTCTCCCTATCTCTCCCTGTCTCTCTCTCCCTGTCTCTCTCTCCCTGCCTGATTAATGACTAGCCCCCTGCACATTCCCTGCAGTATCCCTGATGTGTATTATGGATTCCCTGAACAATTACACCCCAATTTTAACAACACAGGTCTCAGAGTCTGAGAACTTCACACACAGTGCTTCTGCTCGTCTCAGCATTCGCAGAAATGATGAGTCACTGGCTTACCAAGCCTGAGCCAATCAGAGCAAGCCCTGCCCACTAGGTCAAGTGACCGCTTTCTTCCCAGGCTTTTGCGCACGAATAACGAACTAACAGTAAAAGTTCGCTAATTACTTGAATTCGTACGCAACAGCGCATAGAGTAACTTATATGTAGCATTAGCGTACAATTTATCGGATAAGTACGTAGCGAATGCGTAGAAAGCCTTAGGAACATTTTCAAATCTTAACAGAGGGAATCACTAAATATTCAGATTTGCTTCGCAGCTGAAAATTTCCAAGATTCGATACGAATCAACAAATAGATTCGCTCATCTCTAGATGTAACATTGGTTGTACTATGTATAAACTGATGTTTACTGGTGGAAATGTCCTCCTTTTCATTCCTTGAAACTACAGTCAAGAAACTAGAGGTTCATTTTGCCTTAATATTATTGAACGCAGGACGTTGGGATTATGTTGTTGATCCCAATTATGAAAAGCCATTCAGTTTCACCCCCATGGAACTTGACCTTCATACTTAGATTTATTATAATTTTATACTCTTTGTTCATTTTTTGTATTGAAAACTGTAGAAACTTATATCAAACACAGGAGAATCAAAGGCTTCTATCAGAGACCATGTCACTCGTCATGTGAAATGTATCTTACAGTGTACCATTTACTCCTACCCCGGTGATGCTGACTTTCCTTCTGTTCAAGTTGCTCCACAATTAGACTGTGCCATAGAAAATTTACAAAGATGCCACAAATGCCTCAATTTTTGAAAAAAAACAAACAAAATAACTTATATTCAAAAGAAAGTTCCACAGACTGGCCCAATAACAAGGTAACCCTGGGGGAAAGGGGGGGAGGGGGTAACCTCCTCTAAACCTCCCATCTTATAACCACCTAGAGCACTTCTTGCCTATCTTTAGAGTTGAGCGAATCGAAGTTCACAAAGTGGGCTTTTATCCGAATTTCAGGAAAAATTAGATTCCCCATGAAGCTGAATTTCCTTGTGCTTCGTGTTTACGAATTGATTTTCCCTGAAATGGCCGTAAAAATTTTTTAAAAATCATACTTACCTCATCCATTGGAGCGCCAAGAGGCCGTGGCCATCTTGCTTGAACTTCCTGTGTGAAATCTCGTGCGCGGTGACATATGACATCACTACGTCGGCCGACGTGATGATGTCATCACATGAGACGCAAGATTTCGAGCTGGCTCTTCGAGCAAGATGGTTGTGGCGGCCTGATCACGATCTAAAGTGGTGAGGTACGTATGATTTAATTTTTTTTTTTAATTTGCAAACACTGAAATGCTTTAATATGGATCTCAGATGCCACAATCAGCAATGAACGCGGCATCTGAGAGGTTCAAAGATGGAGGGCGGCGCAGTCGCCATTCCCTGTCATTGCATCCGCTATTTCCATAAAAAATGCGCTTTGCTACAAAGTAATTCATCAAGAAGCTACTTTTTTTTTTAATTCGTTGAAACAGAATCGAATATTAGAGAACTTCGCTCATCTGTATCCACCTTAAATTACCTCGAGATACTAGACGTCATACTCTATGGTGCTTGACCTACCGTATACTCATTCACACCATCCTTCTCTCCTCCAAAGGAAGAGAATGGGTTGTAAGGGGCACCATTTTGATTTTTGCTATGGTGCCTTCTGTGTGGTAGGAACGTGGAAGAAGCCCATAGAAGTATGTAGAGACCTGTAAAGTCCTGGTTTTGTTTGAGCTCCCCAGCCGACTGCTGTAGGAAACCCAGTGACCGCTGAGCCACCATAAAGCTGTGCAATGCGATTGACCTCCGGCTTGTATGGAGATTGATCTGTTTGTTATCCTTTAAGAAGCTGTCATTTATGCAGCGTGTGATGGATCTCACGGGCCGCAATGACATCCAATGACTTTCTTCTCTGTTCATAAACCTGCTACGGCGCCTCATCATCACCATAAAGAACAATCACCTAAATGGATGTAGCAGGTGATGTTATGACAAGGTCGGCGGCCACAATCTAATTACTCCGAGTGGATCAGCGCTCAGTCATCGGAGGTTATTCGGTGTCTCCAGCTCTGTCCTCCATATGCTCAAATCCTGGCTTCTACAATATCCCTTACTCCATGTTTACATATGTCAGTATATTTATACAGGAACCATGGAGGATGAGGTGGAGGAGGGGATTGCCTGTTGGTCACTAATGATCTTCTACTGGACAGATCCGGAACCCTGTCCTTCCTCAACTGATACTGTGTAACAGGGAGCCGGCGGCGCGCTCCCTTTCCGCAGTGCAAGCGGCTTCTCTGTGAAGTGATGGAGAGAGGAGCTGGCGACGTGCACAGCTGGCGTCCTCTTCTCCATGGTGACAGGGGGCGAGGGGGAACCGCGAGGCGTGTGCTCTCCTCAGCGCGGCCAGCTTCCCCATCCCCCTGGCAACCAACAGGGGTAAGTGTGGAGCACCGACCTTGTTTACTCGACGCTCAAGGAATTAGTCTGCACATGACCTGGGTCACGTGACGCTGGCCACATCATGTGGCCCATCCTTCTGCCCTATTTAAAGAGGCAGCCTGCTGGCCACAGGTTGCCTGTGATTGTGTTTTGCCACACTAGGTCTTGTTGGATATTTATCACCTGGATTTTGACCTCTGCTTGTTACCTCGACTCTGACCTTGCTTGACCTTCTTGTGACTTACGCTGTCTCCTAGTTTTGACTTTTGGCTTCCCCTCGTTGTAGTTTAGTCTCTGATTCAGATTTTGACGCTTCTCTCGGTTTTGGACTCCGCTTGGTACGTTACTCTTCCGTGTTCTGTTTTGTTGGTAGTTATCTCCCATTATTCCCTTCCCTTTAAGGTCCTACACTTATGCTAAGCTAGGGACCGCCGTCCATTTGTGCACCGTTATTTAGAACGGACCGTGCAAGTAAGTACATATGGACAGTGGTGGGGATGTAGCACAGGGCTGCACTGTTCTCTACTTATTCGTGACATACTGTAACTGGATAGTCACTGGGTGAGAACACTGTGGTGAACGGGACGACAAATAGACTTAGACAAGATGAGGTTAACTGGTTCTTTACTGAGAAAGAGGATACTAACAATGGAAGCATTAGTTTTACTCTGCACATGAACAGTATCTTACATGAATAGGTAACAATGCTGGCAAAATCATCACTCAGAATCTCTGGAAGCTCAGTTCACTTACATGTAATGGGGTCATTCCAAAGAGGCAATCTTTTTAGAAAATGATGAACAGTGGTTTAAACACATAAAAGAATTGATATTCTCCTCACTGATCCCTTGTTGTTCCCATCTAAGTCCTCACTAGTCTGGACAGTTACTAAGGTTTCTGAGATCCGTACAGCACACTTAAAGCGTATATATGGTGGGAGACAGATAAACAGGTAGGCAAACTGGATGCTTGGCAGGAACACAGACGAGGCAGACTGACAGGGTTAACTTAAACACAGACAGAACTAAAACTGAAACTGGAAGTGCTGGAACACACAGGCAAGACAGGTACAAACTGGGGCACAGAAAGGAACAAAGAGGATAAAAGGTAAATCACAATAGTGTAAGAATAACAGAACAACTTTTCTGGTCACTAAGGAACATAAAGCTCAGGCACTTCTGGAGAGTGCAACTTAAATACCCACGGACAGCCAGCCAGTGGCTGAGGAAGGATTTGCATGTTCTCTTCTGGCTCCTTAAAGGACCAGTACGCATTTCCAAATCCTTCCTCAGCCAGTGATTGGGGGTTCTTGAGTACCTAAGGCACCTGAAAGCATAATCGCCATGTTTTCATAAAAAAATCAGTTTAAACATGTTACTTCTGGTGCAGTATTATGCATAAAGCAATCTTTATGCCCCTTTCACACGAGCGGGAGACTCGCATGTCTCCCGCAATGCATCTACAGGGCTGGACTCTGCACGGACAGGGATCGCATAACATTATATGCGATCCCAGTGAGTGCCGGAGTCCAGACCTGTAGATGCGTTGCGGGAGACATGCGAGTCTCCCGCTCGTGTGAAAAGGGCATTAGTTTCTTCACAGACCACTGTTTTCCTTGGGTTTTTCCCTTAGTTACGGCTGTTTTAACCTCTACAATATGATAATCTTCTCAAGATGGCTCATCTGCCAGTTCCCTCACGTCACATACACACTTGCTGTAGCCAGCAGCTTCCTGCCAGCCGATCAGATTGGATTACTGAGAGACACGCCTCCTCACTCTGAAGCCTAATGCAGGCCTGCAGTGTGAAGGATCACTCCTCTGTATTCTGTTTACACTAAAGGGAAGACAGACAAGCCATAGCAACAGTCTTTTAAGGGACCAGTGGAAAGGGACAGGGGACATTAATGAAAGCTGTCATTATAAGGTAATTACAAATAGTTTGACAATCATTGAGAGAATAACTCAGGTATACATGTCTAGCTTTATTAAACTAGCAAATAAAAAAAAATATGACAGTTACACTTTAAGGAGACAGAGGCTGGAGTATGAGGCAAAAGCATGGTAAATATCACAGGTTTCAGCCTACAGCAGACATAGTAAGCTAATCGTCACACACTGTCCCCAATGGGGCTCACAATCTAAGTTCTCTATCAGTATGGGAGGAAACCGGAGAACCTGGAGGAAACCCACACAAACAAAAGGCGAACATACAAACTCCATGCAGATGTTGTCCCTGGTGGAGTTCAAACCTTAAAACCCAGGGCTGCAAGGCACCAGTGATAACCACTGAGCCACCGTGCTGCCCGTGCAGAGACTTTTTTAGCTGCAAAATATGTCGCAATCTTACAAAAACTAAAGTAACATTCCTACACAAAATCTGTCATGTTCAAAAATTCCCCACATTTTTCAAACCACTTTTATAAACTTGATGCAAATTACAGCATTGCAGATTTGAAGCAAAACTGGCTTCAAAAATGTCTCTCGTGATAAATTACCCCCAAAAATGTTTATATTTTTGTGTTTTTGGACAGTCCAGGATGGGCCAAAGTTATTAAGAGGTGTGAGCCTGTTAATACATTTGCCACACTATCTTCCAGACAGGCAGACAATTTCCTTAAAAATCAAAACTTTTCTTAATTTACATCAACTTGATTTTTTTCTTAATATCTCAGTTCTCAATTCTTCCCGTAACTTAACAGTTTCTCTCCACATTTGGCCCCCTAATGTGCGCATGTAATAGATATATTTGTCAGGGATCCGCTACGTTCTCCTTTGTTGCGACTCCTTGCTAGATATTAATATTGCCGTTTACTTATTAAAGTTTCTTGGTTTAATGATGCTAATATCGGTTCTGATTCACTCTGTCACCGGGGAACAACGCCGGCTCGCTGGAGAAAACGGCAAATTTAAGAGTAGTCTATTTCTGACCCTACTGAGCAGCTATTAATATTGTATTAGAATTTCAGTGGGAGAAGCAAAAGGTGATTACGGCTGTGTGCGCCTCATACTGAGAATCCCTGGGATTTTGCAAGGAATATCAACAGACCTGGAAGCCATTACAGTAGTTTTTCGATTGTGATAATAATGCATCCACTTGTCATTAAAATTGTACAATTTCTAATCATTATATCAAAATCACATTGTCAGTTGCCTCAAAAGGTACTGGGAATTGTAATTTTGCCATCGACTGCAGTGTAAACAGTTTTGCCTTTAAATACTATTGCCATGTGGACTGTAACACTGGTCAGAGCTCAGCGTAGGGGTTAAGCCTAGGATGGCATCATGCTGTGTAACAAATTCCTGTAGTTGATGTATAGAACAGAGTATGTGGAGCATGCCACACCCATTGGAATACAGAAGACCAGCGATACTGCGTGGTAGTTAGCTAGCAAGTGACGGTGAGTGACACTAGCAAATTGCCACACCACCTTAAAGGGTTTCTGTCACCAGTTTTTTCGGTATGAATCAGGCTGACATTAGAGATGTGCTAATGTCACCTGATTCCAAATATATATCTGTTTTATTTACTGGTGCCCCCATTTTTATATAAAATGAACTTTTATTTTATGCTAATAAGGCCTTTAGGTGCAAGGGGCATTACCCCTGCTCCTAGAGGCTCTGTTGATTGACAGGACCAGGCAGAGAAGAAACACTCCATTCACCATGGCTTGCAAGGACCTTCAATGATGTCATGACCATGTGATCAGTCACATAGTTTAGGAGGAGATAGGCTGTTTGTGTGATCCTAACCATGTGACTGATCACATGGTCATGACATCATTGAAGGTCCTTGCAAGCTATGGTGAATGGAGTGTTTCTTCTCTGCCTGGGCCTGTCAATCAACAGAGCCTCTAGGAGCAGGGGTAACGCCCCTTGCACCTAGAGGCCTTATTAGCATAAAATAAAAGTTCATCTTATATAAAAATGGGGGCACCAGTAAATAAAACAGATATGTATTTGGAATCAGGTGACATTAGCACATCTCTAATGTCAGCCTGATTCATACTGAAAAAACTGCTGACAGAAACCCTTTAAGGACCTAGATAGAGGTTGGAACTGAAACAGGTGCAGCAGAAGACAGCATCAAGCAGAGGAAAGAAAGCCAGTAAGTATGTGCAGATACTGTAGCTGCGGATGGTAGCGTGCCACAGCTGAGAACTGTGAATGTCTGCTTCGTGCAGAGGAACCACTGCCTATAGTCTTACCTATATAGAGTGTGTGCCATGTGGAGAGTAGATGTGGCCTAGACCAACTAGCACTGAGCCATCTTTATTACTGCCAAAAAGAGGGAGACTCCAGGGCAGAGTTGTCATCACCCAATGGGTTGGGTGCAATGCCAAGACCAGAACTCATCAAGCCTGTTGATCACTAAAGGCTTTGAGATCACCAAGCCCGCTTCCTCTACAGAGATTCTTGTAACCATTAAGTCAGATGCCTCTAGTGAGACTGATGTAACTGTCAAGATTATTGACCTACATAAGCTCAGAAAAAAATATTGTTCCACCTTACAGCTGTGTCCATCTGATTTCTTCCCCGATGCTTGAGTGGGGAGCCACGGACACCACTCACTGGCCAAACAGATCCAGAGTAGGGATTAGCCCTCTTACTTGGGCCTTCCACGATGCACAAGTGAAGGTTCCAGACAGAAAAGATTCTACTTTATATTCTAGATTTATGCCTGTTGTACTGTACTTAAAATAAAACATATGGTTGGTGCAGGTAACCTTTATGTGCTTAGCTGGAAGCTGGAAACTTTTGCATGATGGACAGATTCTGATGTGATCTCTGAATTTCTGTATAATGGGCAAACTCATTCCTGCATCCAAATTCAGCACTATTATTACAAGTGAACCGAAGGTGTGAACACAGCAGATATCCGGGGCTCTTCTCCCTGGGAAAACTGACAGTATGATGTCACCTCCTATGGAAAGAGCACTTCACTGATGTATGCTTTAAGAAATCTCCTTGAGTGGCAGAGAATGTGATCTGCAGTCTCAAAACAACCAGGAAATACTGCAGGATATTTAACTGATTTAACGATATACTAAAAATATAGAAGACAGACTAATTTTGTAAAGTTTAATGTATAAGAATATAACTACTATAATACTGCTCTTATGTACAAGAATATAACTACTATAATACTGCTCCTATGTTCAAGAATATAACTACTATAATACTGCTCCTATGTACAAGAATATAACTACTATAATACTGCTCCTATGTACAAGAAAATAACTACTATAATACTGCTCCTATGTACAAGAATATAACTACTATAATACTGCCTCCTATGTACAAGAATATAACTACTATAATACTGCTCATATGCACAAGAATATAACTACTATAATACTGCTCATATGTACAAGAATATAACTACTATAAATACTGCCTCATATGCACAAGAATATAACTACTATAATACTGCTCTATGTACAAGAATATAAATACTATAATACTGCTCCTATGTACAAGAATATAACTACTATAATACTGCTCATTTATGTACAAGAATATATAACTACTATAATACTGCTCATATGTACAAGAATATAACTACTAAATACTGCTCCTATTACAAATATACTACTATAATACTGCCCTATGTACAAGAATATAACTACTATAATACTGCCCTATGTACAAGAATATATAACTACTATAAATACTGCCTCCTATGTACAAGAATATAACTACTATAATACTGCTTCTATATACAGGAATATAACTACTATAATACTGCTCCTATGTACAAGGAATATAACTACTATAATACTGCTCCTATGTACAAGAATATAACTACTTTAATACTGCTCCTATGTACAAAATATAACTACTATAATACTGCTCTATACATATGTACTAAGAATATAACTACTATAATACTGCTCCTATGTACAAGAATATAACTACTATAATACTGCTCCTATGTACAAGAATATAACTACTATAATACTGCTCCTATATATACAAGAAATATAACTACTATAATACTGCTCCTATGTACAAGAATAGAATATAACTACTATAATACTGCCTCCTATGTACAAGAATATAACTACTATAAAAATAATACTGCTCCTATGTACAAGAATATAACTACTATAATACTGCTCCTATGTACAAGAATATAACTACTATAATACTGCCTCCTATGTACAAGAATATAAACTACTATAATACTGCCTCCTATGTACAAGAATATACTACTACTATAATACTGCTCCTATGTACAAGAATATAACTACTATAATACTGCTCCTATGTACAAGAATATAACTACTATAATACTGCTCCTATATACAAGAATATAACTACTATATATACTGCTCCTAATGTACAAGAATATAACTACTACTACTATAATACTGCTCCTATGTACAAGAATATAACTACTAATAATACTGCTCCTATGTACAAGAATATAACTACTATAATAATATGCTTCCTATATGTACAAGAATATAACTACTATAATACTGCTCCTATGTACAAGAATATAACTACTATAATATAACTACTATAATACTGCTCCTATGACTACTATGTACTATAATATAATACAAGAATATAACTACTATAAATACTGCTCCTATGTACAAGAATATATAACTACTATATATACTGCTCCTATGTACAAGAATATAACTACTATAATACTGCCTCCTATGTACTATAACTACTACTATACAATATGTATGTACAAGAATATAACTACTATAATACTGCCTCCTATGTACAAGAATATAACTACTATAATACTGCTCCTATGTACAACATATAACTATATATACTGCTCCTATGTACAAAATATAACTACTATAATACTGCTCCTATGTACAAGAATATAACTACTATAATACTGCCTCCTATGTTACAAGAATATAACTACTATAATACTGCTCCTATGTAACAAGAATATAACTACTATTATAACTATGTACAGAATATAACTACTATACTGCTCCTATGTACAAGAATAATACTATAATACTGCCTCCTATGTACAATAATATAACTACTGCCTTAATAATATAACTACTAAATACTGCTCCTATATAAGAAATATAACTACTATAATACTGCTCCTATGTACAATAACTATAATACTATCCTACAACAAGAATATACTACTATAATACTGCTCCTATGTACAAGAATATAACTACTATAATACTGCCTCCTATGTACAAGAATATAACTACTATAATACTGCTCCTATGTACAAGAATATAACTACTATAATACTGCTCCTATGTACAAGAATATAACTACTATAATACTGCATCCTATGTACAAGAATATAACTACTATAATACTGCTCCTATGTACAAGAATATAACTACTATAATACTGCTTTTATGTACAAGAATTTTAACTCTCATATAAGAGTATGAGGGGTGGATATTCCTGCACTGTTAGTGGGTTCAGTTTGATGGGCTCTTACTGGTTTCTTCTTTCTGCTCCCGTCATTTAGCAGATGATAGGACTGATTCGTACAGACGGAGAACAAAACATTGTATAGCGGTGACTCAGGATCTTGAAGTCTAAGCATCTAACCTGTCAACTGACAAAGGACAAGTGGCATTTGCCTGTATTCGTCAGTAGAGAGCTCGTTGGTCTTCATCTTGCCCACCGGTGTCCGCCATCTGGCCCCGTTCTCTCTTTGATTCACCACCAGGTCATTGATCTCTCGTTGGTTTGAGTTGAAGTTGAAAGTGAAGCTCTGAACATAACACTGTCTGTATTCACTCCCGGTCTGCTCGGTGACATCACTCCTCTCCAGACGTCTTTGAGGCTCCGTTTGTCGGCATTAATGTCCTTTCTCTTCTCCTTCCAAAGAACCTTTTCTTCTCACATTTTCTTTTGATCCTTAAAAGTTGAAAAAAAAAAAAAAAACGTAATATGGGGAAAAGTACAAAAAAAAAAGAAAAAAGTTCTGTTCTGCTCCAAAGATCTACAATACTAGGGAAGAATCAATCCGTCCATTGTCACACGGCAGTCCTATCTACCTTCCAATTGTTGAGTGGAAATTAATAGGCAGTCGGCAAAGATGGAACCGAAATAAAACCGACATCTGCAAGAAAAGGACTGAGCTTCCTTCCCTTTGTTCCGGGACAGTCCTTGAAGGGTTAGTCAATGACCCGTGTCTTGACGGTGTTTGTTCTGTTGGATTACTGCTCTAATCCACTTCACTATCAACATCAATCAGTCCTGCTCCCTGTTCCCCTGGTAGAAGATGTAGCAGAGCTGAACGCGTCAATTTGAATATAAATACATTCATTGAGGGCTTAAAGGAACTGAACTGTCAAGATTACAAAATCCCTGTCAATTTCTATCAGTACTTGAGTATTGGCCAGAATATAGTATTTTTACTATAACAGTAGTCTAACATGGTCAATTGTGGTCAACGCTGGACCGTTAGCTTGCTAAGTAAGATAGTTGGTCAGATTTGGCATTTCTGGGGCCCCTAAGTAAAGTTACTTCTGGGGACCCTTGGGGCACAGCTATGTCCCCCGTGCAGTAGCAGGTTTTATAACAGTTCATCAGACTGTTACATTTAGTTCTCTAAAGCTTCTATAGATCCATATTGTGCAGACAGAGTCCACAGAGTGCCGAAACGTGCAGGTACCATAGTGTCAGACATTGACCTTTCGGAGCCGTAGCGGAAGCATGGGTACCGCGGAGAGGTGGGAGGTAAGGGATACGGGTTTTTTACTCCTGTTTAACTCCCCTTCGCAACATATTTAGTCATTTTCAAACAGTAACCACCGTCGGAACAAACTGGAAATAATATAATCAGGCGATCTCGATGGGTTTCCTTGGCTACGATTGTTCCACACAAAATTCTGACCTTTTGGTATGGAACATTTCAAGCTATAACTGCTGAGCTGACGCTTGTACGGGTCCCAGGTGTGACGCCATTCCCGGTGCCGCTCTTACCAGAAAAATACTTTGTATGGCAGACTGAATAATGAGCGTGGGGTAAATGTCGGAACGTCTCCCGGATGCTTTTAATTTAAGTTCCATAGAAATTGACCTGTATATTAAAGGGGTGTTCAAGGTTTTATTTTATTTTACTTAACCCCTTCTGGGCGCCTGAGCAGAGCTCCGGCTCCCCCGTGTGGCGGTCGGAGGAGCCGGAGCGTATCTGCAGCAGCCCCTGTCATAGTGAATGGAGGAGGCTGCTGCATTGACTTTCCTTCTGTGTAATAGGCTCCATAGGAAAGCAGCAAAATTATCATAGACTCCAATGTAAGTGCATTGGAGTCTATGATATAAGCAATCAGATGATTGCTTGTAATAGATCCCTATGGAAACTATAAAAAGTGTAAAAAAATAAAAAATAAAAAAGTAAAAGTTCAAATCACTCCCCTTTCCCCAAAATAAAAATAAAAGTATTCAAAAAATTAAAAAAACTACACATCATGGGTATCACCACGTGCGAAAACGCCCATATGGTAAAAATATACAAATTAATTTCCCATAGGAAAACATCAAAATGGAAAAAAGCGTCAAAATGGCAGATTCACCATTTTTTGTTGCTTTAAAAAAAAAATTAAATAAAAAGCGATCAAATTGTCATACACACCCCAGAATGGTATCAATGAAAAGTTCAGATCGCCCCGCAAAAAGTGAGCCCCCCATAAAGCTCCCTAAACATAAATACCAAAAAGTTTTAGGGGTCAAGAAATGACCAAAAAAAATAAAAATTAAAAAAAAATTCCTATAATTATTTTATCACTATCAAAACGCAAGAAAAACTATACATATTAGGTATCGCCGGATTCATACTGACAAGTAGAATGAAAGTAACTGGTCAGTTTTAATGAACATCGAACGCCGTAAATAAAAAACCCGTAAAACTGTGGCGGAATTGCAGTTTTTTTTTTGCAATTTCACCCAATTTGGAATTTTTTTCCCGCTTCCCACTACATCATATGCAATATTAAATGGTGGCGTTGGAAAGTACAACTTGTCCCGCAAAAAACAAGACAGCTATGTGAACAGAAAAATAAAAAAAGTTATGGCTGTGTGAAGGCAGGGAGCGCAAAACGAAAACGGAAAAAGAAAAAAAAAAAACCTCTGGGGCTGAAAGGGTTAAAGTCTGTACACCTTCAGGACAATTTTTAATTTTTTTTTTCATGTTTGCTTTTTACTCATTTTGGGTCTTTATTAAAAATGTTCGGTGGTTTCTGAGATACAGTAGTTAAAAATCAGTCTTTGCACAAGCTGTCACTTTGTGTTTTTGAATTCCATCATCTGACGGCTCATGTGTCGCTCTTATGTTTTATCTCCTGACCTCATAAACACTCTGTTTAGCTCAATTCTTATCAAACTGATAACATGGCTTAACTTTGTTATTCCCATCTCAGACAATGGGGGTATATGGCTAGGATAGGTCCCCATTGTCTGATAGGTGCAGGTCTCAGCGCTGGGACCGGCACCTATCTCTGAAAGGCAGCCGACAAAGTTTCAGGGAGTGCACCGTGCATGTGCAACCGGCCTCCATTCATTTCCATGGGGCCGCCGAAAATATCCAAGCGCTGGCTCGGCTATTTCTGTCGGCCCCATCGAAAAGAATGGGACTGGTGGCCACGTAAGAGCGGTGTGCTCCCATTCACTTCTGTGGGGGGAGCACTTGGTGGTGGCCAGACCTGATACAACTAGGAGTCCTCCAGCCATACCCCTTTAAATAAGTGTTTATGAGGTCAGGAGATCAGAGATAAGAACTACACATGAGCCATCAGAAGAAGGGATTCTAAGAAACCAAAGTCACTGCAGTGCAAATGGACCGATTTTTAACTCTTGTATCTCAGAAACACCTGCACATGTTTAATAAAAGACCAATTGAAAAAAACGTTTTGTAGCAAAAATTTGAAAAATGTAATCATAAAAAAATACCCCCAAAGGTGTCCATAGCCTTTACGTGTCTGGGAGCCTGTTAGGGATGGTGTAGGGATGAGGAGGTCGCACTTGGGATGATGAGAGTATTAGTTCCCCCAGGGCACACCTGGTGTAGAGTCTCCAGGCTGGAGGAAGATGGGGTATCCTTGGTGTTAGTATGTGAATTGATAGGCAGGAGACGCAGATGCAACTGATTGAGTAACTCACAGTTTTCTTTACTTGGCAGCAGGTTGCAGAACATGATCTCACAAGATGGAGGTTTACAGTCTTACAAGGCAGGTTCCCGCAGGGCTCTGACTGGGCTGGAGTAGGTCCTGTCAAATCTCTACGTCCTCTTGAATACATCAATATGTTTCTCTTGACACAACTGGTACTGTATAAATTGTGCCAACAAAAGTTTAAAATGATGACGCGAGACAACTTTGAAAGTTTACTTGTCACTCTCCAAATTTAAACAGGGTCTAGAAAAACGGGCTTGGTCTTCAATCTGTTGAAGTTTTAGTCACATATTTTTAAGATGAAATTGTAAAAATGGAGCAATTCTTTTTTAAACAATTCCGGAGCTGTGCACCTTCTAATTAATTTGGTGCAAGTGACTTCATCTCCTATAATTAGACTGACGTAAGATAGGCCAGTCTTAGTAAATGCGGCCCCCATTGTGATCTCAGAGTTATAGCCCTTGGGATCTCACGTCACGGGCAAAATCTTCACTTGAACTTTGTTGAAAAATGCAGGACTTCAACTTCAACAGGGCCTAAAGGTTCACAAGCAGAAACCATATGTGCCAGATATTTTCTGAAGCTATACTTTCCAAATACCGGAAGACTATACCTGCTGACTTTGACTATTCTATCCCACTTCAACCCTAACCTTGTTTATTCTAGACCTATCCCATCTCTTTGGCCTATCATTAGTAATTGGTGTCTTCCCTTCTCCTTTAAACATACAACTATCACACAAAGTCATCTCTGTAACCATTTTTTTCCTCCAGCCCCTTCTTACTACTAATGTTCTCCTTAAAACTTTTCGATCATTATGTGCACCTTGAACTGTCCTCCTGCCTCTTAGACAACTCACTTTTTGACCAGCTACAATCTAGATTCTGACCTCATTACTCTATTGAAACTGCCCTAATCAAAGTCACTAATCATCTGCTAACCACCAAAGCCAAACA
Organism: Rhinella marina; assembly: GCA_900303285.1. Classification (NCBI taxonomy): domain Eukaryota; kingdom Metazoa; phylum Chordata; class Amphibia; order Anura; family Bufonidae; genus Rhinella; species Rhinella marina. Next base: position 145,365 of record ONZH01004063.1, read on the forward strand.
ATACCATGTGATTCTTCTAGACCTGTCCTCCACCTTCTACATTAGACTGTGCTCTACCTTCTAAACCAGTCCCCCACCTTCTACATTACTCTGTGTTCCTCCTTCTAATCATGCCCTTTACCTCCTACATTATGTTGTGCTCCTTCTTCTAGACCTGACCTCCACCTTTGGTCCCACCACATACAGGGAGGTCGGTGGCCTCAATGTAAAAGCACATGGGATTTTAGATCACGTGGACACCAGATGTATTGGAAAATATTTTGGCCACGCCGAGCTTTATTAAAGAACAGCTTAAATCATTGAATCATAAACCATATAACTTAATAACCACAGATTAGAGCAGCCATAAGCTCTGCCTAAATACCATCAGTATCTCATCCACTTACCATTTCTCGGTGACCGACATACCCCTCCTTCTAATAAAGCGACCGTGACAAACAGACAATATAAAGGGAGGATAGGCGGGTTGCAGCTCCTCACTTGCGGCTTGGCTGACAGCAAAATCACTGTCAGCCACCGCAAATATATATACACCTGCCCTGACTAACCCCTCTAACTTGACCACCAATGCCCTACCTGTTGCTGGGCCCTAACAACTACTCTGCCCCGCAACGAGCCCTCATAGGACACTTCCCTGACCAATCCCTACTACCTGCCTCCTACCTAGAGACAAAGGCTATTTTTAGCCCCCTTGACCACCACTTTTGGCGGGAAAAATTCCTGCCAAAACGGGACAAAGGCTCCCATATTAATGCTCAAAATCCCATGAGGATCCCTCCATATTTAATTTCGGGATCCCCACATTCTCTGCCAGGTGCTGAGCATTACTTCCACTATGACTGCTTCTGCTACTGTAGAATCCAGTAGATCTAACTTTAAGGACTGGCGTATCAGCTGCCACTTTGCTGATCTTTTAATTGATAGGGTAAAAGGTGTCCCTGCTCAGCTCTAGTTCTTGCTGCTACTTTACTCACTGTCTATTCAACACATTTATTCTGATAAAACTCAAATTTACCTCCTACTCATATGTTACCTCCTGACTATCCAATCCCAAAGTATCTATGAACTTCAATTATATCCTCCTTCTTCTTCTGCCTTCTAAAATTCAAAAGGGAGAAAATGAAATTCATAATCGTATACCTATATCACACTTCTCCTCACCGAACTCATCAATCACAGTTCGTGGCTCCACACTTTCCCCATTCTAACAAGCCTCTACAGTCCACTGTGTTGGAATAAACCTATCAAATCACACATTCAAACCCTTACCACCCTTTGATGACCCAAATTCAAAAACACTCTATGCTCAACTTTGAGTAAAAAAAAATGTTAGTGCATCCCCTCATCTTCTGCCTCCTAAGATAGTGCAACATCCTCCTCTGTGATCTTGCATCTAACACTCTTGGACCCTTCAAAACCATCCTCAACTCTGCTGCCCAGTTAGGGCACCCTACTTCTCACCATTTCCCGAGCTCCCATATTCCATTCCCTTCAACTGTTCCACATTACACAGCAAATCCATTTCCAAACATGAACCACGTCATACAAGATCGTCTACATGTCCCCTTCATAAATCTCTGACCTAATTTTCTGATACATCCTAAATGTGTTCTGCCCCTTCATACATAAAAACATTGACAGAAGAAAAAGACCACATGGTCCATCTAGTCTTTCATTTCTGACCTAATCTACTTATATCACCCCTTGAATAATCTTCAGTCCTCGCCATACATCTCTGACCTCATCTCCTGATACCTCCTCACATATAATCTCCAGTCCACAACCTGTACTCTCCATACATCTCTGACCTCATCTCCTGATACCTCCTCACATAATCTCCAGTCCACAACCTCTCCCTCTCTGATACCATCTCACGATAATCTCCTGATCCTCTCATCTCTGAATCTTCTCACAAATTAACTCCTGAAACTCCTCCCCAAACATCCTCTGACAGCTCACTCATCCTGATACCCTCCAACATGTAATCTCAGTCCACACACCTGTCCTCTCCATACATCTCTGACCTCATCTCTCTCTTGATACCTCAGTCCTCACATGTAATCTCCAGTCCACAACCTGTCCTCTCCTACATCTCCTGACCTCATCTCTGATACCTCCCACCATAATCTCTCAGTCCACAACCTGTCCTCTCCATACATCTCTGACTCATCATCTCCTGATACCTCCTCACATGTAATCTCCAGTCCACAACCTGTCCTCTCCATAACATCTCTGACCTAATCCTCCTGTATAACCTCATACTCACATATAATCCACATCTCCAGTCCACAACCTTCCTCTCCATACATCTCTGATCTAATCCCTGATACCTCCTCACATAATAATCTCAACACCACAACCCAGTCCACAACCTGTCCTCCCATACATCTCTGACTAATCTCCTGATACCTCCTCACATTAATCTCCAGTCCACAAACCTGTCCTCTCCATACATCTCTGAACCATCATCTCTGATACCTGAACCTCCAAGTCCTCCCTTAATCTACCTCTACATCTCACCTCCTCACATATATCTCCAGTCCACAACTGTCCTCCTCATATCTCTGTCCTCTCCCGACATATAATCTCAGTCCACAACCTCTCTCCATACATCTCTGACCTCATCTCCTGATACTCCTCAATATAATCTCCAGTCACAACCTGTCCTCTCCATACATCTCTGACCTCATCTCCTGATACCCTCCTCACATATAATCTCCAGTCCACAACCTGTCCTCTCCTCCTCACATATAATCTCCTCCATGTCTCTCATCATCTCTGACCTGATACCTCCTCACATGTAATCTCCATCCACGTATACATCTCTCCAGTCCTCCTCACTAACCTGTCCTCTCCATACATCTCTGACCTCATCTCCTGATACCTCCTCACATGTAATCTCCAGTCCACAACCTGTCCTCTCCATACATCTGACCTCATCTCCTGATACCTCCTCACATATAATCTCAAGTCCACAACCTGTCCCTCTCTATACATCTCTGACCTCATCTCCTGATACCTCCTCACATGTAATCTCCAGTCCACAACCCTGTCCTCATACTCCATACATCTCTGAACCCTTCGTTTAATACCTCTCCCATACATTCACATAATCTCCAGTCATGTCCTCTCCATACATCTCTGACCTCATCTCCTGATACCTCCTCACATGTAATCTCCAGTCCACAACCTGTCCTCTCCATACATCTCTGACCTCATCTCCTGATACCTCCTCACATATAATCTCCAGTCCACAACCTGTCCTCTCCATACATCCTGACCTTCATCTTCTCTTGGATACCTCGCTCACAGTAATCTCCAGGTCACCAACCTGTCCTCTCCATACATCTCTGAACCCTTCGTTTAATACCTTCCCATATTTAATCTCCAGTGTATAACCTGTCCCCTCCAATGTTCTCTGACCTAATCTGCTCCTCACTCAATCATCTCTAAGCTTTCTGCATTCCTCTTACTCTGAAATTGTCTACCTTAACCAGTCAGTCTCTCCTCACCTTCAAAACTTTTAAAAGCTACTTGAAAGCCCACCTCTAAACTTTTTTTAATGCTCAACTTATCACATCACAGTTATGTTACGTAGAGATATAACCTACAAGCAGTCTGTCACTTTTGTTTGCTTTTTGCATCTTTCTAGCCTTTTTAGGCACCAGTGGATTATTTGGTAGCATTCCTTTGTTGCCTACAATTTTATAATTAGATAAAATGGAATGGATTTAGATGGTCAGATAATCGGGCAGATTATCCAGAACGAATGATCCTGTGAACCCTCGTCCCTGATGATCTGCCCATACAAATGTTCAGCTGATCACCCAATGGAAGAGTCAAACGGTCGTTCATTGGCTGAAATTGTCGTTAGTGTCGGCACATAAATTATGTTTTCTGGGCAGCGGTTCGTGCTTTGTAAACAGTGATCTGCTGCTCAGAAACAATGCAGCTATATGAGGACGAACGGTAGCAATAGCGGCTACTTGTCCTCGTACTATGGAGGTGATCACTACATGTAAATCCAGTGCTTCACCTCCACTTAACGAGCAGTCAACTGTTGGGAAGGAATGCTTCCTTCTGAACAATCTGCTGCTCCTTGGCCTGTCTAAATCTACCTTCACCTTCTTGTAGCCTTTTGATCTCTAAGACCTCCATAGATCTCCAGGTTAGGGTACTTTCACACCTGCGTCAGGGGACTCCGGCAGGCTGCCGCAGGTACACGTGTGGGGCCAGAACTACGCTCCGGCCCTATTCACTGTAATGGGGGCAGGCCACGGATCCGGCCGCATCACGGCAAACCCTGCCGAGAGGAGGCAGTAACCAAAGTACAACATGTTACAGTGTTACAACATTATAGTGAATGGGGCCAGAGCGTAGATCTGGCCCCACACGTGCACCTGCGGCAGCATGGATCCAGCCGAACAGCCTGCCAGAGTCCCCTGACGCAGGTGTGAAACTAGCCTAACATATTTTTGCTATCTAGCTACTTAAACTGGAGCGACCCCATTGTTTTCATCTACCTGATGAAGATACCAGTCCGCATAGAACCGTGTTGTGCCATGTCAAATAAATTCGAACTTTTCCCATCCCCCTGAACCTCCTTTGCACCTTTTTGTTTTACCTTATGTCATCCACTATCTATCTCTCTCTACCTCCCACTGTCAGGCTTCTTATCTTGTAATTGCTGCTTTCATAGTCCCTAGAAATCGAATCGCGAAAGATGAAATACAACTTTTATTGGTCCCCGTAAACTTTTAATATTCCATATTCACTACGCATAATCATTTTTACCTATTTTTCCCCCTGATTTGAAAACCTATCTTTTTTTTTTTATAACCCCCTGAATAATAGGACATCAAGACACGACGGGGGTTTTGTACCCCCCAACGGCAATGGGATGGAAATGAAGCCCCGGGAGATTGATTAGTGTGACCGGCTACGGGGAGCATTCTGCTCTGCTATGATCTAAGAGTGGAGGAATTACATAAGGTAATCAGCACGTCCTCGGAGGATCGTAGCATTTAAAGTGAAATAATAAAAGATTAATAGAGAAGAGACTGAAATGAAAGCTATAAAAATGACAGATTGATATATACGAGTCAACGTCTCTATGATTAGGATGGCGTGTAATTGGAACGAGCCGATTCCATCCCACGGTTGGCCGGATCTCACTTTCATCATCCCCCTGTTGAGTAGAACACAAGCACTCTCATTCGACAAGGCAAAAACTGTAGTTTTTAAGTTAATATTTTATGCAATGTCTCAATTTAAAGTGCCATAATGCAGAAGTCTCGGAGGAGAGCGCTAAATTGAGAACTCTGTGTACACAATTCTAACCGGTCCTCAATACCCAGTGTGAAGAAAAATCCATTACACTTCATATAAAAGCCACACAGTCATTCCTTCCTCTAAGACGGTGAGCTCGTATCCAGGGAAAGGATGTAGTAAGTACTTTAACTGCTCCAATGCTACCCATGACATGTGCATTCATACAATCAGAGATTTAAAAAAAAATCTGAATTTTTGCTCATGATACTAACTTTACCTACAGCGGAGAAAAAAAAGGATTTAGTCAGCCAACAATTGTGCAAGTTCTCCCACTTAAAAAGATGAGGTCGGCCTGTAATTGACATCATAGGTAGACCTCAACTACGAGAGACAAAATGAGAAACAAATCCAGAAAATCACATTGTCTGATTTTTAAAGAATTTATTTGCAAATTATGGTGGAAAATAAGTATTTGGTCAATAAGAAAAGTTCATCTCAATACTTTGTTATATACCCTTTGTTGGCAATGACAGAGGTCAGACGTTTTCTGTCTTCACAAGGTTGGCGCACACTGTTGCTGGTATGTTGTGTTTCTACCAAACAGTTCTACTTTGGTTTCATCTGACCATATGACATTCTCCCAATACTCTTCTGGAACATCCAAATGCTCTCTAGCAAACTTCAGACGGGCCCGGATATGTACTCGCTTAAGCAGCGGACACGTCTGGCGCTGCAGGATCTGAGTCCCTGGCGGTGTAGTGTCTTACTGACGGTAGCCTTTGTTACGTTGGTCCCAGCTTTCTGCAGGTAATTCACTAGGTCCCCCCGTGTGGTTCTGGGATTTTTGCTCACAGTTCTTGTGATTATTTTGACCCCACGGGGTGAGATCTTGCGTGGAGCCCCTGATGGAGGGAGATTATCAGTGGTCTTGTATGTCTTCCATTTTCTAATTATTGCTCCCACAGTTGATTTCTTCACACCAAGCTGCTTGTCTATTGCAGATTCAGTCTTTCCAGCCTGGTGCAGGTCTACAATTCTGTTTCTGGTGTCCTTCGACAGCTCTTTGGTCTTCACCATAGTGGAGTTTGGAGTGTGACTGTTTGAGGTTGTGGACAGGTGTCTTTTATACTGATAACAAACAGGAGCCATTACTACAGGTAATGAGTGGAGGACAGAGGAGCCTCTTAACCCCTTCACCCCCGGAGCTTTTTTCGGTTCTGCATTTTCATTTTGCGCTCCCTGCCTTCAAACAGCCATAACTCTTTTATTTTTCTGTTCACATAGCTGTATGAGGGCTTGTTTTTTGCGGGACAAGTTGTACTTTCCAACGCCACCATTTAATATTGCATACGGTGTAGTGGGAAGCGGGAAAAAAATTCCAAACCGGGTGAAATTGCAAAGAAAACGCTATTCCGCTACAGTTCTACGGGTTTCTTATTTACAGCGTTCGATGTGCATTAAAAGTGATCCATTACTTTCATTCTACTGTTCAGTACGAATCCGGCAATACCTAATATGTATAGTTTTTCCTGCGTTTTCATAGTGATAAAATAATTAGAAAGTTGCCCTTTTTTTTTTTTTTTCCTTGTCAAATCTTGACCCCTATAACTTTTTGGTATTTATGTGTACAGAGCTATATGGGGGCTCTTTTTTTGCGGGACGATCTGAAGTTTTTATTGATATCATTAAGGGGTGTGTATGACTTTTTGATCACTTTTTATTTAATTTTTTTTAGAAAAAAAAGCGACAAAAAACGGCAAATCGCCATTTGGACGCTTTTTTCCGCCACACAATTCGCCGTATTGGAATTTTTTTTTATATTTTAAAAGTACGGGCGTTTTCAGTCACGGTGATACCCATGATGTCTATATTTATTGTTATTTAGGTATTCATTTTTTACTTATACGGAAAGGGGGGGTGATTTGAACTTTTTTATTTTTTATATATTTTTTAACATTTTTTTTAAATTTTTTTTTACTATTAGAAAGCTCAAATATGGGCTTATATATTGTGGCTTTTTTTTTTTTCTTTATGAGCAATTATGGATTTTATAGACTGAGAAATCCATGAATTGCTCATTTCTTATCCTGGCCTGCCATCTAGTGGCCAGAATAAGAATTGCACTTTGAAAACTGTAATCCTCACCAGCGAGGATTACAGTTTTCATATGGTGTACAGACACCCCGATTGGCCACACGGGGTGTCTGTACACCACCCGGAAGCGAATGCTTCTGGGTTGAAACGCAACTAGATGCCGTGATCACGTGTGATCACGGCATCTAATCAACCAGGAAGACGCCGCTGATGGCGGTAAGTAGCGGCAAGTCTCTACTGTTAGAAACAGCAGAGACTTGCTGGCCATGACGCTGGCCATTTGCCCGCATCGCCCCAGCGCCGTACATGTACGGCGCTGGGCGTGAAGGGGTTAAAGAAGAAGTTACAGGTCTGTGAGAGCCAGAAATCTTGCTTGTTTGTAGGTGACCAAATACTTATTTTCCACCATAATTTGCAAATAAATTCTTTAAAAATCAAACAATGTGATTTTCTGGATTTGTTTTCTTATTTTGTCTCTCATAGTTGAGGTTTACCTATGATGTCAATTACAGGCCGACCTCATTAGCCTGCCCCTAGGGTGGTCAGAGGTCTGGTTTTAGGCTGCACTGTCCGGCTTTCAGACTCCCTGTCCTCCGTCATGCGCAGGGCCTGGACAGACACAGGGATGTCCACACTTTCAGTATCTCATGCTTAGACAGCCTCTCCTCCGTGTCTTCATGGAACCACGGGGCGTGGCCTCTTGTTTAGGGGTGTGGCTTCATGGGGACCGGTGGCACGGCTTCACGTTGGGGGGAGGTTGGACAGTCTGTCTTTCAGACTCCCTGTCCCCTGTCACGTGCAGGGCCTGGATGGACACACGGATGTCCTTTTGAACAGCTCACTCTCAGACAGGAGCACTGTGCAGTCTGAGCAATGAGCTGCAGGGAGAAAGTCACCCTCCCTCCTTCCCCTGCAGCTGACAGTTGATTTTTACCTCATTTTTGCAATCCCTGTCGGCTGCAGAGTGAGAGGGGCGTGCCCTGACTGGGTCAGGGGCGTGACTTAGTGGGACCTGGAGGTGGGGCTTTTAAGTCCTTCGTTTGAGGGCGTCCTGAATTACAGGTTGATGCCATAGTAATTTAGGAGGAAACACAGTTGGTAGCAGTAGAAGAAATCATCTTTTATTACTACTGAATGGTAAATATGTGAAATTTACATTATATGAGGTAATGATTGATGATGAGTTAGTCTAAAGCATAAAGTATACTTATGGTAACCGGAATACCTCTTTAACAGTGTCATCCACAGCGCTCTGCCCCTTTAAAGCAGACCTACAGCAGTGAACTGGCTGTGTTGTTATGGAAACCTGTTGTGTGTGGAGACTAACTGCCTGTGAGCTTCTATTGGCTGATAAAGGTCATGTGACCAGGCTTCTATTGGCTAATGCATTTTTTGGGAATATTTCAGGAACGGTACGTCTTGGAGAGCTGAGACCTGTTCTAAAACCTTCCCGGACACCTGTTGTACATGTGTGCCAAATTTTGTGATTGTAGCTGTGACGGTGCGGATATACACACACACATATACTCAGCTTTATATATTAGATTTTTTAAATAAGGTGACAAAAAGCAGCAATTTTGGCACTTTATTTTTGCTTTTTTTCCTTTTACCGTGTTTAACGTGCGTTATAAATAATTAATTTGTTTAATACTACGGGTCATTGTGGATACAGAAATACACATTGTATGTATGCTTTGATTGTTTTTTTATTTCTTAATCTGATGGTATTTTAATAGAAAAATCGTTTTTGTGTTTTAGTTTTTTTTTTTTAAATCATTTTATAGTTTCTTTTTTTTCACATTTTTTTTTTTGTCCCAGGTAATGACTAGGTAATGCAATCTCCTGATCACATATAATAAACTACAATGCAATTGTACTGCAATATATTGTGCCCATCAATATAATGCTGCCAGGCATCCTGTTAGGTCTGACTTCCAGCAGGACCTAATAGGTTTACATGTATGACAGATCTAGTGGCCAACATTATACCGCTTGCTGCCATGATAATAACCCATCAGCACTCTGGATGTGGCAGAAGGGCCAATGGGGTTGACAGTCTTTCTCCCTCAAGCCTCTTAGATGTTGCGGTCTCTTCTATCGGCCATGATCACAGGGGCTATGAAAAATTAAAGGTGGAATCTGATTGGTTAACAGTTTTCCTTTGCACTAGTTTTGATAAGTCTCCCCTATTGTTTTCTAAGGCTTCAAGTGTCTAATATAATGGGATTTACTAATTAAATTGAGCCATATTTATTAAAAGGGTTGTTCAAAGTCTTAAACTTATGGTATAGCAACTCAGCAGGAGGATGGGTGTGGTAGTAGTTGCCATGGCACTCTAAGGGCTGACACTGTGATGAGAGGAATAGTATGGTTTCCTTGGGGGCACACCCTGGTTAAAGTCTCCTGGAGGATGAAAGTTCTAGCTGAACCAAGACTTACCTTCAGAATTCCCTCTGAGATGTACTTTCTCACATAGCGATTCCTCACATACCATTCCAGCCAGGGGTGAACATAAATAATTTTTTTCTGCAACGTCTGCAATTGCTACAAGGCAAGGTGCAGATTCTGAAAACATCAACGCAAGCTGCCAACTTGTAGGAAAGAGCAGCTGAAAGCCAGAAATACCCTGACCAGAGCTCTGAGGTCTAAAAGCCGTAGACGTGCGTTACCCTTCCAGATGAAAACCTTGCACTTCCTTCTTAAGCTGCTCAACAATTGTAGGGGTTCATCTGCACAATCTCAGGAATTGACTGGAGTCCTTTGGGATCCAAATGGACTGATGCTGATTGACAGGACTGGAGATGGCTCCTTTAGCAGCCTTGGTTCATCATATTGTCTCGCACTCTGACTGCACTAGAAAGAGGCCAAACCTAAGATATTACTAATCAGTGCTATAATAGGTGACATTTGATGGCAGCAAGAAGCTCTGGACCTGGTTTGAGGTTCATACGTAGAAGAAATCTATCAATCTTTTCCTTAACAGAAAATCAAAAGAGAAAGGAAATTTACAGTGTAATAAATTATGGCTCCAACAGGGACCCGGCACGAGAACGCTCCCCGGGGGCCGCCGATGGTTTATGGCCTGTACATAGAATATAAAACACCATCATTGATCTTATGTTTCCTGAACGACGCCTTCGACATTTGTAACAAATACAAAAGATACAAAAAAAGAAAAAAAAGAACACAACGAAAATAAAATAAAAAAAGTAACTATTTCCAGGACTTTGTGCCCCGGATAGAAAGCAGTAGAAGCTGGTAACCAGTATATGATGTCTGGATTGGTAAAGAGGTGCTGAGAAATGGGGTGGCCTCTGGTGCTTGAGGGACCTCGTTAGCCCTCTACTTCTATGTACCATACTTCATTGTATACAGGCATGCTGTGGCCAGGTCTATTTACTCGCAGAATTTTTCCAGGGGTTTTTCAAATTTGTTGGGTCAGGGTTATTATCTATGGCCGGTGAGGGTAGTGAAGACACTAATCTTAATATCTATGGTGTTTTAGGATAGTCATGCTAATATCTAATGGTCCTAGAGACCTAGAGTAAGTTAGAGGTTGACCTTATATTGCTGAAGACGTAAAGGATTAAAAGGAGTTATCCGACACTAACAAAATGCTTCACCATATGACGGACCTCCCATTACTGGGATGATCCTTTGTGTTACTTTCATGATCCTTTGTGTTACTGGGGGTATCCATGCTTCTGGGGTGATACATTGTGGTACTGGGGTGATCCACTATGTTACTGGGGTTATCCATGGTGTTCCTGGCATGAACAAGTGTACAGTATGAATAGGATGAGCTATTGTGTTTCTGGGGTAATCCATTCTGTTACTGGGGTGATCCATTCTGTTACTCTGGTGATCCATTGTGTTTCTGGGACAATTTATTGTGTTACTGGCATGATCCTTTGTGTTCCTGATATGAGCCATTCTGTTACTCGGGTGATCCATTGTATTTCTGGGGCAATCTATTGTGTTACTGGGATGATCCTTTGTGTTACTGAGACAATCCATTGTGTTACTAGGATGATCCTTTGTGTTACTGAGACAATCCATTGTGTTACTGGGTTGATCCTTTGTGTTACTGGGATGATCCTTTGTGTTACTAGGATGATCCTTTTTGTTATTGATACAATCCATTGTGTTACTAGGATGATCCTTTGTATTACTGAGACAATCCATTGTGTTACTGGGATGATCCTTTGTGTTACTGGGATGATCCTTTGTGTTACTAGGATGATCCTTTTTGTTATTGATACAATCCATTGTGTTACTAGGATGATCCTTTGTATTACTGAAACAATCCATTGTGTTACTGGGATGATCCTTTGTGTTACTGAGACAATCCATTGTGTTACTGGGATGATCCTTTGTGTTACTAGGATGATTCTTTGTGTTACTGAGACAATCCATTGTGTTACTAGGATGATCCTTTGTGTTACTGAGACAATCCATTGTGTTACTGGGATGATCCTTTGTGTTACTAGGATGATCCTTTTTATTATTGATACAATCCATTGTGTTACTGGGATGATCCTTTGTGTTACTGAGACAATCCATTGTGTTACTGGGATGATCCTTTGTGTTACTAGGATGATCCTTTTTATTATTGATACAATCCATTGTGTTACTGGGATGATCCTTTGTGTTACTGAGACAATCCATTGTGTTACTGGGATGATCCTTTGTGTTACTAGGATGATCCTTTTTGTTACTGATACAATCCATTGTGTTACTAGGATGATCCTTTGTGTTACTGAGACAATCCATTGTGTTACTAGGATGATCCTTTGTGTTACTGAGACAATCCATTGTGTTACTAGGATGATCCTTTGTGTTACTGAGACAATCCATTGTGTTACTGGGATGATCCTTTGTGTTACTGGGATGATCCTTTTTATTATTGATACAATCCATTGTGTTACTGGGATGATCGTTTGTGTTACTGGGATGATCGTTTGTGTTACTGGGATGATCCTTTGTGTTACTGGGATGATCCTTTGTGTTACTGGGATGATCCTTTGTGTTACTGGGATGATCCTTTGTGCTACTGGGATGATCCTTTGTGCTACTGATACAATCCATTCTGTTACTCGGGTAATCCATTGTATTTTTTGGGATAATCTATTGTGTTACTGGGGTGATCCTTAGTGTTACTGGAACAATCCATTGTGTTCCTGGGATGACCTATTGTGTTACTGGGATGATCCTTTGTGTTACTGGAACAATCCATTCTGTTCCTGGGGTGACCCATTGTGTTACTAGGATGATTCTTTGTTTTACTGGGGTGATCCATTGTTTTTCCGGGATTGTACTATAATAAAATTATATAGGTGTTTCTAATCCTTGCGCCCGGGGTGGGCGTTCACCTACCTGCAAACCTGGGGCAAACACATGGATCAAAAAATTACAAATGCATCTCACCCTGTCACATTTTAAGGGGTGTTCCATCGGAGGTCACCATCAGACGTGTCCCTGAATGATGTTAGATGATATTATGGGTGGGGTCTGGAATGAATCCCGATCTGTTGTACATAACAGAAGTGTGTCAGCCAAGCTCACCACTTTTGGTGCGTTTTGCAGACCATCTAATGTCTATGGAGCCTCCCGACCCTCTCCCAATCACCAATGTCAAGAGACATATGGATCCAGCATGTTGAATGCCAACTACTCAACCCTTTGTCAGTGATAGGAGCAGTTCCTAAGGTAGGAACCGCAACGATCAGACATTTTTTACCCATGCTATCGATGTCCAGATGTCCTCCGAAAGTTGTCTTTTTTCTACCTTTCTGTTGAGTCCACCTAAAAACATCCAATAATAATCCAGAACGGCTCCTACTTCCTGCATATGTTTTGACAGAAGACTCCAGGACCCTCTGCTTAACATTTGTTTCCGACTCGTTTCCAGATTTGAGCAGATGAGAAACACAACTGCTGGCGCCAGATGTAGCCGCCGCGATTTGCATAAGTCACCGAATCACAACAATATTTCTCATCATAAAGTCAGTGGGGATTAAATTAGCAGCAACAAAATGAGTTGTTAAACTATATAGAGCGCAGGAAATGTAGGGAGACGGGGGACGTATCGCGGGGACGGAGGCGCAGCGTCTATGGCAAGGCTGCAAGCTCCTTATAAATGATGATTAAGATTCAGCACATCTGCTCGGCAGACAGGTACGGCACGCTCCCCGTCTGATGCCCCCTCTGGCACTCAATTCATTAGAAAGAAAAACTCCCACGCTAGTTCGGTTCAACAGATATTCGTCGAGCGTATCCGAGAAGCCTTAACGCCGTGTCACCAGCCTCCGACCCACTCAACAGAAACAGATTTTATCTGGGAGAACTTAAAGCGTACAATTACTATTTTTTAAAACATTTTTTAACATTTTCTTTATTTTTTTAGTCTGTGAGATTTTTTTTTTTAATAGAATTTTGATGCGAATATTTTGTTTTAATATTTTTTTCCGCACACATTTAAATATAAATATTTCAACTTAATTTTTTTTAATTTATATAGAAAAATGATTTTTTAAAAAAAAAAAATCTTCTTTTTCAAATTAATTTTTTAAATAACGGATTAAGAATGACGGGAATCCATATGTAGACTGTACACATTCGTGTCACATGTTTATATCGTTAACCTATTAATTTCAATTGAAAATTGAAAATTAAAGATACAACACAGATGTGAATCGAACCTAATAAAAATGAAAAATGTAAAAAAAAAAATAAAAAAAAAACATATCCAAAACTGCACGTGTGAACCAGGTCCGAAATATGTAAAAATTTTAAAGGGGTTATCCCACCAATAATGTAAAAAATGAAAATCAGACATCATATAGTACATGACAACCTCTTTTTAACAAAGCTAGAACCAGCCCTGTACCTCACATAGATCCAGAGATCTCCCCAGTCATTCCTCTGCTATATTTCTATCAAGCTGACAGCTCAGGGGAGTGTCTTTTCTGCTGCAGCTCAGGGGGCGTGTCTCAGCTCTCCCTATCACAGCTCAGGAGGCAGTTAAAAGTTAAAACTGAGCATGTGCGGCCTTCTCAGTGAGCAGGTCAAAGAAATAAGAAATTAAGTGGCGCTATACAGATACATTTTATTGAATAACTCAGTAGCTATACAAAATTTTTAATTACATGCAATTACAAAAGTATTCAGATCCAGGTGCTGGTTTGAAAACTGTAGAATATTTTTCATGGGACAACCCCTTTAAAGCCCTAGCCCTAATCCATCCAGGGAAGCCCACAAACCCACCTAGAAATTTCCACTTTTTACGGCAAAATCTTGCAACCATTGTACATTGTAGATTAGAGTTGTTCGGCCACGTTCAGCCACGCCATGTTATCTCACCCTTAAAGGCAATGTACACCTTTGAGTGCATTTTTTAAAATTATTATTGCATTGTACTCATTTTGATTTAAAAATCATTTTTTCAATTGATTTTTAATAAAAATATGGAGCCCCTTTTTCAGTAAAGAGCTAAGATGCTCTATAGCAGCCCAGGGGGGTAGCTATCGGGGAAGCAGGGGAAGCCACAGCTTCGGGGCCGAGGGCAGAAGGGACCCGGGAGCAGTAGCAGGATACAGCATACAGAGGCAGCTGCCTGTCCCCCTTACAAGCTCCTGTGCTGCGGAGCTTCAGACATGCCCCCCCTTCACTCCAGCAGAGCAGGACCTGGCTTACCAGCTGTAGACACACCCCCTCTACACAGGACCTGCTGCTGGAGGAGGAGAGAGACGGCAGGGCTGGAGCAGAAGTGTGTGGAGAGGCAGACAGTGGGTGAGTGAGTCTGCTCTGTGGGGCAGGAGGGGGTATCTCAAGGAAGTCTTCAAGCTGCTGCTGGGTGTTGTAGTGTTCCAGCAGCTTCATGCTATTCAGTTGTTTTACTGCCCCCCCCATATCCTGTCCTTCTCTTATCTCATCCACCTGGAGCCCCTGCTGTCTCCTGTCCTCCATGATGTATCCAGAGCTCCTGTTCCACCCTTCTTTCTCCTATTGCTGCTCTGCACAGACCTCCTGCCCCCTACTACTTGTATGAATCCCCCTCAGAGCCCCTTTAACCTACTTGCTGTGTCCACCCCTCCTGTCCATCCAGGGCCCCTGGCCCCTGTCTCACACCTCTGCCTCTCATTATGGCGGTGTCCTTCTAATTTCTCAGGGTCATGTGACTGTGCCCCCCACCCCGTACTGTGCTCCCTTATACCCTGCATTGTGCCCTCTTACCATTCCCTGTACTGTGCCCTGCTATACCCTTTTATTCGGTCACTGTATGGAGGTGTTATCTAGTGTATGTCGGTGTTAGCCAGTCCCTGTATGACGGTGCTATCCGGTCACTGTATGGAGGCGTTATCCGGTAACTGTATGGTGGTGCTATATGGTGACTGTATGGTGGTGTTATGCAATCACTGTATGTGAGTGTTATCTGATGACTGTATGACGGTGTTATCCAGTCACTGTATGGAGGTATCTGGTGACTGTATGGTGGTGTTATGCAATCACTTTATGGTAGTGTTTTCCAGTGACTGTATGGTGGTGTTATCCAATTACTGTATGGCGGTTTTATCCAATTACTATATGGAAGTATCCAGTCACTGTATGATGGTGTTATCCAATAACTGTATGGCAATAACTGTATCCCTTTCCCAGCCCATGCCACCTTTTTTAGACCTGGCATTAGTGGGGAAAAGTTGCAGATTGCGGCGCAAAGGACCTGTGCGCCATAATCTGTGTCAGAAATACGCTTAATATAGATATATTTCTGTTTAATAAATGACTCCCTAATTGTTTTATTATTCCAGGGTAGGGCTGATATCTTTATAGTATATAGACTCCAGTGTATTATACTGTGCCCTGTATTTCCCAATAGATAGATGATCCTTGGGAAACACAGTCCTCAATCCTGACCACCAGGAGCAGGCTGTGCTCTGTCAGTACATGGCGGCCTCTCTGCTCCGCTGTGTCCTGCTGCTTATTCTGGCACTATAAGGCCGGGTTCACATTACATTTTTACCAAATATGTATACAGTAACAGATGCTTCAGACTGATCCATACAGTGGCGGCCGTTCACCATACAGTTCCATTGTAAAAAAAACATATACGTTAACGTATGAATTTTTTGTACTGGACTCTGCAGGATACAAAAATCTGGTGCGCTGCATATTTGTATATGGTACCTTTTTTATCAATATCAAACGGATAGGAAAAACGTGATGTGAACACACTGTTACATATGCACAAATGCGATGCCAGGATGGTCATTGCGGGTAGGGGGGGGGGGGCGTACAAAAATTTGCTGTGGGGCCCAGTCAGTTCTAGCTACCCCACTGTCTTTTCCATCAGACCAGGAGCTGACGGGCTCCTTATCTCTGCTCTCTGACCTTATAAACACTCATTATAGCTCAGTTCTTATCTTACTGATAAGAATGTGGCTTAAATAAGTGTTTATGACCTCACGGTAGTTTAGAGATAATATTTATTAGATGACCAGCACAAAGTGAAAGTACCAGTCACACAACTAGAAAAACAGTTAACCATTTGTGACAGAATGGTTTAATATTTTTAATAAAGGCCAATTGATTTTAAGCGAAAAATGAGTAAAATGCAATCATAAACAAAAATTGCCTCTGAAGTTGTACAAAAGTCCCACCCCCTCTGAGGTTTTGGGAGCTTTGCTTGGGGGCATGCAACAGATTTCACAATGTATTGGAATTTGTGCTGCAAAATCCAGATCTTCATGCACACAGCAATGTCTCCTTCCTCACTTTCCTCTTGATGTATGATGTGAGATGACTAGATTTGATTAACAGGAAATGATTTTGTGGTAATCTGGCTGAAGATGTTTATGCTACACGTGTCTATGTGCTGCCATCCAGTGGATGTGATGGGAATTGCAGTCTGTCCAGGGTTTTGCTAGAATGTTGTAATATTCCATTGAATATGTTTCTTAAAGTGTGGAGACACATAGATGTGCATAGCAGTAGACTGAAAAGAGAGGAGATTCTTAACCCCTTAATGACCGCCAATACAGGTTTCTACAGCGATCATTAATAGGCTTTATTCTAGGCTGCCACCTCTTTATTGGCACCTAAAATCAGCACTGCACCGGTCTCTTGTGCAGCAGAGAGCAAGAGTTCAGCTCTCATATGACACCCGGGATCCTAATCTAATGGGCGGAAGGGCTGATACTGGCTCTTTAACCCCTTAGATGCCACGGGCAATAGCAACCGTAGCATCTAAGTGACTTAGAGAGAGACAGAACTCTCCCTGCAAATGAAATTGCAGGGTCTCAATGTCTTTGCATGGTAGCCAAGGGCATAATGAAGGCTCCAGAAAATGTGCCCGATGGTGCTTAGTCTGGGACTCGACTTTCACAGAATCTTTTCAAGTAGCAAAAACGTAATTTCTTTTTATTAAAAATAGAAAATGAAGCAAATCTACAAAAAAAAAAAATACTTTTCTTGATGATTTCCGTAAACTATTAAAAATGTGCTGAGAAGATTCCTGGCGTGAAGAGTAAGAAAAAATAGAAATAATAAAATGCACCTCCTTTACAAAAACACAAATCTGTCTCAAGGACGCAGAGACTGAGATGTCAGACACACGCCATGGACTGCACTGATCAGATCCTTCCCACCGCCCAGAGCAAATTTAACACATTGATGCCCCTCACACATTGATGCCCTGGAATATTTTCATTCTCCTTTTTTATCTCTATCTGGCCCAGACCACCAATAAGACTTCTGCCAGCCATGACTCATGTCCACAGAGTTTTCTGACCAGACATCTTTGGCTCTGTGCTGTTACCCTCCCTTGGCTCCTCCCTCCCTTTACACAAACTCCAAAATTCTGCACCCTGCTGCTACCCCCAATGCAGAACTTTCCTATTTCCCCCATTACTGTATTACACTGTGCTGCTAAATACTCTGCAACAAAAATGAATGACAATCCCAGACCGATAGTAACCCAGATGGATGTCCTATTGTTGTCCTACACAATAAGAGTGACAACTTTTGTATCCAGCAATGCTCCCTCTAGGCCACACACAGTAATAGTCCCCACATAGTAATAGTACTTCTGCAACGAGCCCCTGAGGATCTGGTGCAGAGGATGGGAGTAGTAGTGGCCCTGATGAGGTGTTGTGTCACGGTCTACTCCCTCAGGCCATTGCCACTTAGGGACTGATGCAGTGGAAAGGTGGTTTGAAGAAGCAGGCCGTGGCACATCCAGCAGTATTAAAGGGGTTCTCCCACGAAAAATATTGTACAGTTTTCAAACCAGCACCTGCAGCTGAATACTTTTGTAATTGTATGTCATTAAAAATTTTGTATACCTACTGAGTTATTCAATAAAATGTATCTGTATAGCGCCACTTAATTTCTTATTTCTTTGACCTATTGACTGAGCAGGTCGCACATGCTCAGTTTCAACTGTTAACTGTCTCCTGACCTGTGATAGGGAGAGCTGAGACACGCCCCCTGAGCTGCAGCAGAAAAAAAGACACTCCCCGAGCTGTCAACTTGATATAAATCTAGCAGAGCAATGAGTGGGGAGATCTCTGGATCCATGTCAGGTACAGGGCTGGTTCTAGCTTTGTTAAAAAGAGGTTGCCATGTCCTATATCATATCTGATTTTCATTTTTTACATTACACGTGGGATAACCCCTTTAAGTACAAAGTGCAACTTCTAACACCAGATATGGTGGCTGTTTGGATGGCAATAGGTTGTGGATATAGGTGTCCAATGTAATACAGGCTTGATGTTAGTCTAGTCTGGCATAGCTGTGGTTTAGGTAATGGGTGTGTGAGCTGTAGTGTCACATAACGTGAATTCAAAAGATTTAAGAATAAGTAAGCTTACGCAGGTTTAGTGAATACATATATTTACTTAGTGTGATTAAATATATGATAACACAAACAAATCACATACAAAATAGTAAATAAAAGTAAATAAACATCACTAGCCTAAATGGGGTGGAGACTCCGGCGATCATGCTATAACCCATGGCTGTCTACCACGTTATAACACATTACAATACAAGAGATAGGGCAAATCATACTTACATCCTACCTAGGATGAAGAGCCTGGTGGAATCCCGATTAATTTGTTAGTTCAGACCATACTTATTCTCATCAGCCCCTCCTCCAGTGTGCATCACTCAGGAATGTGTTCTTATCAGCACAATGGGGGGTGGGAACTATCTTATTATCTGTAACCCACTTCATTATGAGGAAAACTTGTAAACTATTACACAGAGTATTAAACAGAATTAAAGGGGACATAATAAATCAGTACTTAAAAATACCCTTATAATAGATGCAGTTCCTTACCTGCAGCAGTGTATGTAAAGCTGTAATTTCACTAATCACTCTGCTGTCTTGACACACTGATACTTTGTGGAAGCTGCATTATCTGAGGGCCTCTCAGGAGAACTAGATCTGGTTCCTAGGAGTAGGAGCTCTGACATATGCTTCCTCTCCCTTATCTCTGTAGACTGGAACTAGGGCAAGCGCACTCCAACCAAGAAGGGTGGTTAACCCTGTTCCTGCCAACCATACCTTCCGTAGCTGGAATATGTGGCCAATAAATAAAAATACATAACAATAGTAATACACAGCTTTATAAAACATTGCAGATGCCCTCAGATCTGGGGTACTGCACTGCCTTTAGGCCGCACATTATGACAAAACATCAGGGCAACTACCACTCTAATCCTCTGCAACAGCTGTCTAGCTGCTCTCTGCATATCTATCTATCTATCTATCTATCTATCTATCTATCTATCTATCTAATATATATCTATTATCTATCTATCTATCTATCTATCTATCTATCTATCTATCTATTTCCATATCTATAAATCTATATAGAAATGTATTTTTGATGTTTTCTGCAGCACTTTTATGTTTGCACAGCTAATGTGTGTGGTTTGGAATAGAAATCACTTTAGTTTTGATGATAGACATGCAGGGCTGCCTGAGCTGTTTTTGAAAAAGCCTCTGGCATCACTAGTCGCCTCGTGGCCCCCGCTGTGGCATGTAGATCCGACGTCCCTTATTGAACAGCGCTCCGCTGATTCTCTTTGACTTCTCTAACGCCTGATTTGCATACTGAAAAGCTGCGCTGTCACAACTTGTTGATAGCTGCATCCCGGGCGCAGAAACATCTGGTACTTCTCTTTATAGGAAGGGGTTTCAAAAGAAAAGACACCATCGATAACATGAAAGCACAATACAGAGAGCTCGGTACAGAGACACCTTACAGCGCAAAGAGGAAGAGCGGCCGAATATCCGGATGTATCAACATAAACCTGCAAATACCCAGGACTGCACAGTAACTAACAGCAACAGTGTACTATGCTAAAAATACTCAAGTAGGAGGGTGTCATAGTATATCCAGCTATGCTTCTTGTAGACAGTGATATGGAGCATGCTGGTATAACCTGGGTATCTCCTGTATATAATTATATATGTACAGCTGGTATAAGTTATACATCTTCTTGTATATAGTGATATGGAGCATGCTGGTATAACCTGGGCATCTCCTGTATATAATTATATATGTACAGCTGGTATAAGTTATATATTTTCTTGTATATAGTGATATGGAGCATGCTGGTATAACCTGGGCATCTCCTGTATATAATTATATATGTACAGCTGGTATAAGTTATGCATCTTCTATATAGTGATATGGAGCATGCTGGTATAACCTGGGTATCTCCTGTATATAATTATATATGTACAGCTGGTATAAGTTATATATCTTCTTGTATATAGTGATATGGAGCATGCTGGTATAACCTGGGTATCTCCTGTATATAATTATATATGTACAGCTGGTATAAGTTATACATCTTCTGTATATAGTGATATGGAGCATGCTGGTATAACCTGGGCATCTCCTGTATATAATTATATATGTACAGCTGGTATAAGTTATACATCTTCTGTATATAGTGATATGGAGCATGCTGGTATAACCTGGGTATCTCCTGTATATAATTATATATGTACAGCTGGTATAAGTTATACATCTTCTGTATATAGTGATATGGAGCATGCTGGTATAACCTGGGTATCTCCTGTATATGATTATATATGTACAGCTGGTATAAGTTATACATCTTCTTGTATATAGTGATATGGAGCATGCTGGTATAACCTGGGTATCTCCTGTATATAATTATATATGTACAGCTGGTATAACCTGGGCATATTCTTGTATATAGTGATATGGAGCATGCTGGTATAACCTGGGTGCCTCCTGTATATAATTATATATGTACAGCTGGTATAAGTTATACATCTTCTGTATATAGTGATATGGAGCATGCTGGTATAACCTGGGTATCTCCTGTATATAATTATACAGTACAGTATATGTACAGCTGGTATAAGTTATACATCTTCTTGTATATAGTGATATGAAGCATGCTGGTATAACCTGGGTATCTCCTGTATATAATTATATATGTACAGCTGGTATAAGTTATACATCTTCTTGTATATAGTGATATGGAGCATGCTGGTATAACCTAGGTATCTCCTGTATATAATTATATATGTACAGCTGGTATAAGTTATACATCTTCTTGTATATAGTGATATGGATCATGCTGGTATAACCTGGGTATCTCCTGTATATAATTATATATGTACAGCTGGTATAAGTTATACATCTTCTGTATATAGTGATATGGAGCATGCTGGTATAACCTGGGTATCTCCTGTATATAATTATATATGTACAGCTGGTATAAGTTATACATCTTCTTGTATATAGTGATATGGAGCATGCTGGTATAACCTGGGTATCTCCTGTATATAATTATATATGTACAGCTGGTATAAGTTATACATCTTCTTGTATACAGTGATATGGACCATGCTGGTATAACCTGGGTATCTCCTGTATATAATTATATATGTACAGCTGGTATAAGTTATACATCTTCTTGTATATAGTGATATGGAGCATGCTGGTATAACCTGGGTATCTCCTGTATATAATTATATATGTACAGCTGGTATAAGTTATACATCTTCTGTATATAGTGATATGGAGCATGCTGGTATAACCTGGGTATCTCCTGTATATAATTATATATGTACAGCTGGTATAACCTGGGCATCTCCTGTATATAATTATACAGTACAGTATATGTACAGCTGGTATAAGTTATACATCTTCTTGTATATAGTGATATGAAGCATGCTGGTATAACCTGGGTATCTCCTGTATATAATTATATATGTACAGCTGGTATAAGTTATACATCTTCTGTATATAGTGATATGGAGCATGCTGGTATAACCTGGGTATCTCCTGTATATAATTATATATGTACAGCTGGTATAAGTTATACATCTTCTGTATATAGTGATATGGACCATGCTGGTATAACCTGGGTATCTCCTGTATATAATTATATATGTACAGCTGGTATAAGTTATACATCTTCTTGTATATAGTGATATGGAGCATGCTGGTATAACCTGGGTATCTCCTGTATATAATTATATATGTACAGCTGGTATAAGTTATACATCTTCTTGTATACAGTGATATGGACCATGCTGGTATAACCTGGGTATCTCCTGTATATAATTATATATGTACAGCTGGTATAAGTTATACATCTTCTTGTATATAGTGATATGGACCATGCTGGTATAACCTGGGCATCTCCTGTATATAATTATATATGTACAGCTGGTATAAGTTATACATCTTCTTGTATATAGTGATATGGACCATGCTGGTATAACCTGGGAATCTCCTGTATATAATTATATATGTACAGCTGGTATAAGTTATACATCTTCTTGTATACAGTGATATGGAGCATGCTGGTATAACCTGGGTATCTCCTGTATATAATTATATATGTACAGCTGGTATAAGTTATACATCTTCTTGTATATAGTGATATGGAGCATGCTGGTATAACCTGGGTATGTCCTGTATATAAATATATATGTACAACTGGTATAAGTTATACATCTTCTTGTATATAGTGATATGGAGCATGCTGGTATAACCTGGGCATCTCCTGTATATAATTATATATGTACAGCTGGTATAAGTTATACATCTTCTTGTATATAGTGATATGGAGCATGCTGGTATAACCTGGGTATCTCCTGTATATAATTATATATGTACAGCTGGTATAAGTTATACATCTTCTTGTATACAGTGATATGGAGCATGCTGGTATAACCTGGGTATCTCCTGTATATAATTATATATGTACAGCTGGTATAAGTTATACATCTTCTTGTATATAGTGATATGGAGCATGCTGGTATAACCTGGGTATCTCCTGTATATAATTATATATGTACAGCTGGTATAACCTGGGCATCTCCTGTATATAATTATACAGTATATGTACAGCTGGTATAACCTGCACTGTTATATATTGATAGATCCATTATCTCCTGCTGACGATTTGCTCACCGGTCACTTTCCTTTTATTTTTCTACATTTGATCGTACAGATTTTCCAGGATCTTTCAGCTCTTTATTGTGAGATTTAGTTAATTTTGTATTACTTTGTTCTGGTATTGCTGATATTGTAGAGGTGATTGAAGCACAATTCTTTCATCCTACCCGTTAAATCACTTTACGCTCACAATACAAATGCGACCACTACGCGGCTTAGGTAAAAGAAAGAACTTTCAAGTGTAACATTTTCCATTATAAAAATCTAACATATTAATGAAAAGACTCTCGAGGCCGAGAATTTGCTGCAACGTGGAGGAATTACACCATCCACATAATTATTGTCATTATCCTATTTGACCTTCACGGTCCCCCGGCTTTATCCCTTCATTTCGCAGATTGAACACTTGCTGCTCAGATTTTGCCCTTTTTTAAGTTCTATTAATTAGGGATTAGAAACAGTAGGGGAAACATTCAGCGGAGAAGGCGTTTGTGCTGAGTATTCATTAGTGAGAAAATGTTACCCCCACCACTTTAATTTTAGGATTTGGCTTAATGATAGTTTTCGCTCGTGTTTTCATTGGAATTTCTTTGTTGCCAATGGTTTTTTTTGACTTTTTTAAGCAAAATAAATAAAATAATGCTTTTGTAATTTCTATCCTGTTAAAAGACGACTTTTCTAACAATATTCCTTATTGTATCTGTGGACAAGAGGAGCAGAGGATGGGAGTGGTAGTGGCTCTGGCTGCAATGGTCATTCACAGCGACAATCCTGACACCGATGCTCCCCTCGGGCCAGCGCAGTGATCGGAAGGCGCACCCCTTCTTCCCTCGAGGCACACCCTGATGTCAGGGGTTCGGTCAGATCGTACAGTAGTTGGGGTGCACTTGAATGTTGCACGGTGCAAGGCAGGAGATGTAGAGGCTGTGGCCGGCGAACGGTGCTGGAGTCAGTAACCAGGCCAGAGGTAGAAAATGTAGTAAAGTGCAGAATGGGAGTTGTAGTACATCCAACAATATCAAGGTTTAGTTCCAAGGCAAGTCACAGTGCAGTCTTTTCCAAGCAACAATGATGATCATAGGAGTAGTAGTCCCTTAGCACCTTCTAAATTTTAACCCAGTGCTCCTTGTCTGCACTACATGCAGGCATGGCCGCTGTGCTCCCTCCGGCCGCCGTGCAGCGTACTGACAAGCATGGCCGGCAGGTATCTTAACTGTCATATCTGTGCTCCATGCCGGAGCTTACTTCCTGCTTTAGTCTTGTACTGTTGTTTGGGCGTGTCCCTCCTCCCTTGTGAGGCGACACATACATGCCCTCTATCTCCCCGGCTTATGGGTTGATGCACACGAACATATTTTCTTTCCGTGTCCGTTTTTTTTTTTTTTGCGGACCGTATGCGGAACCATTCATTTCAACGAAGGTATTCCGTGTGCATTCCGTTTCCATAATTCCGTTTTTCCGTTCCGCAAAAAAATAGAACATGTCCTATTATTGTCTGCATTACAGATAAGGATAGGACTGTTCTATTAGGGGCCGGCTGTTCCGTTCCGCAAAATACGGAATGCACACGGACGTCATCCGTATTTTTTACAGATCCGTTTATTGTGAGCCGCAAAATACATAAGGTCGTGTGCATGAGCCCTATTTCTGAGTTGCAGGAAGTGCTTAATGGCGCTTCCTGCCCCGGGAAGGCACCTGAGCAATCTTGGTCACTAGTTTGTCTAGTTCCTAGTGTGATTGTGTTTTTGTAGTTTCTGCTTTCCGTGTATCGGACCCTGCTTCTTGATTCTACAGACTTTGCTTGTTTGCTGCCTGCCTCTGAACTCGGACTTTGTTTATGGACTATGCTTGATTGCTGCTTGCCCTGACCCCGGACTTCCTGACTGCGTCCTTCCCCTCGGTGCTTGCACCAGTATCTCTGACCACCTGGTCATTTCTACTGACTCGAGGACTGCTCTGGAGTGGCACCTGGTGACTACCCTAGCGGCCCAAGCCTATCTGCACCATCAGAGGCTCTAGTGAAGACCAGGTAGTCACTTAGTCACGCCCCTCCAGGGTATAGCCGGTCAGTGGCGCAGTTGGTCCACACCCGCTGGCATAACACTAAACACTTTGTAATCTCTTCAAGATGATCAGAGGCATGCAAAACTCTCAAAAATAAGTACTGCAGCTCCCATGGTGGGGTGCGAATCCTACAAATGGTCGGCCAGTATATAAGTGTGAAAGGTGCCATTAGCTGTTGATCCTTCCACAAGCAGCAAAGTCTATAGCTATAATGAACAAATACATTTGTAACACAGGCGGCCTTGTGTTCCTTGACAGTTTTTGGACTTGTTCCTTTACAGGAATGATGTTTTTTTCTGGAGAAATAGGCTCTTTTCTCGCTTCCATTGTAACATCTCATAATAAATCCTGGAAATGCTGGAAGTTGTGGTTTTCCTATATTTTCTCCCTCTAATGTCCTATAATATCCCACAATTTCAGGCTGAACCCATTGGGACTTGGAATTCACTACTCTTATCTAGTACCCCGTCTCAGGGGCGTAGCAAGGGGGGAAGCGGGGCGAAGAGGTGTGGGGGGGCGCACTCTCAGTTCTTGTCACTGCCGGGCGGTTCATTTCCATAGTGAAGCAGGGAGCCCTCTCTGCTCCCTCCTTCACTCTTCTTCTAAGCTCCTGTGCTCCCCCTTCAGGCCGCACATCGCGCTGCTGGCTGTGGGAGGAGCGCAGAAAGCCCGGGAGTCGGCCTCCAGCACAGCCAGCAGCGCCATGTGAGTGCGGGAGCTCGTCCTCAGGGAAACAGGTAAGTATTGTGTTTGTTTGTTTTTTAATTTTTATAAAGCTGAGGGGACTGGAGGCAAGAGGGGGCACCTAATGAGACATAATTTCTGCAAGGGGGCATATAATCTGGCATAACTACTTTGAGGGGGCACCTGATGTGACATTACTACTGTGAGGTGGCATATAATCTGGCATAACTACTTTGAGGGGGCGCCTAATGTGACATAACTACTATGAGGAGGCACCTAATGTGACATAACTACTGTGAGGAGGCATATAATGTGGCATAACTACTTTGAGGGGGCACCTAATGTGACACAACTACTATGAGGGGGCACCTAATGTGACATAACTACTATGAGGGGGCACCTAATGTGACATAACTACTATGAGGGGGCATATAATCTGGCGTAACTATTGTGAGGGGCACAAAAGTGGGCATAACTATAGTGAGGGGGTATAAACTGGGCGTACATACTGTGAGGGGCAAAAGATGGGCATAAACATGAGCAGAACTACTATGATGGGCATAACTACTGTGAAGGGGCACAAATGTAAGCATAATTACTGTGAAGGGGCACAAAGGTAAGCATAACTACTGTGAAGAGGCCACAAGGTGGGCATTAGTACCGTGTGGTGGCACTAAGAGGAAATGCCCTAGATTATCCTGATATACATTGGGATGGCTCTGTCTTACAGGACCCCCCACTAGGTATTTACCAGGGGCAGTCACCACCCCTGCTTGCAAATATGGCATTGATTGCACTAAAATATTAGCATAATTTTCTTTGCTGTATTATAGCAATAATGTTTTTATAGGTTCAGCAACGTTCAAGCACTTTAGCCCATTGTGTGTATTCTTTTTCAGGTACTGCAATGTGTCCTATTAATGCACTTATTGTATGGTGTTTTTAGTAAATTATGCACTTAGCCGGATAGCTAGCACCTTACTTTTCTACCTCATATGGACTCCCTCTGAGGACTGTACGGCGCGACCTAGCCACGTGTGTGCGGGCGTATGACGCAGTCGTGAGTCAATAGTACGCTAAGGATTCATACTCACTTTTTACGCTAATGCTTACGCGTTCAGTAGTGTACTTTTAACAACGCTTAGACTGTATGTTCATAATTTGTGCAGCAATGGTCGCAAAACAATTATTATTTTTAACGCAAATTCGACAGAATAAATTTGTATTAAGAACGAATCTTGTCATAAATTCGTCGATTACTCACCGAAGCAAATTTTTGATCATTCGCTCATCTCTAGTGCCTATGCTGGATACCAAATAACAGATCTACCATGCTTTCGCTGTCCAACTAGACAGAGCTAGGCATGGTCGGCCTTAGGTTGAGTAGTGCCTTATGCTGCAGTACCTTCTATTGATGCCCCCTTTTGATGTGCCACATTGTTCCTTAACGGACAAGTAATGCCACCATACAGCACCCAAACAACACTGTCCTAAGCAATACACTATGGAAGGAACTAATCTACCTATGTTCCCATGAGTTCCATACCCAATAGTTGGATTTAGGGTAAGAGGTACCAGGGGCAGACTGGGAACTTAAAATGGCCCTTTAAAAAGTAGTAAAAGTGGCCCCGTTTTGTAATCGGGTCCAAATTGATGGAAGGCAGAGCCAGCAATACCATATTGTGGCACATTATACCACCAAACACAGCCAAATACCACAGTCCATCACAAAATACATCCCCAAAAAACTTCCACTGGCCGGCCATGAGGAGGTCCCAGGTGGCCGCCAGGGCATGTGCCCACCAGAAAAGTTCCCTGTAAGGTCTATGGCCAATCCGCCCCTGCCAGGTACAGATGCTCAGGTCATCAGAGCCAAGATAAGTTGTACACCGCTGTAACAAATTACAGAGTCAGTCATGAGAAGTTCATGCCACATCCATGCTCTACCGGTATGACAACTGATTGGTGCTGCGTGCCAGCTTGGCAAAACTTAGAGGAAAGGCGAATTGAACCATTTACAGTGCCTTGCGAAAGTATTCGGCCTCCTGGAACTTTTCAACCTCTTGCCACATTTCAGGCTTCAAACAAAAAGATATAACATTTTACATTTTTGGTGAAGAATCAACAAGTGGGTCACAATTGTGAAGTGGAAAGAAATTTATTGGATCATTAAAACTTTTTTTGTAATAATAAAACTGAAAAGTTCGTGCAAAATTATTCGTCCCATTTACTTTCAGTCCAGAAGTTGATCTCTGATCTCTGAATGATCCAATGTCGTCCTAAATGACTGATGAAGATACATAGAATCCACCTGTGTGTAATCAAGTCTCCGTATAAATGCACCTGCTCTGTGATAGTCTCAGGGTTCTGCATCATGAAGACCAAGGAACACACCAGGCAGGTCCTGATACTGTTGTGGAGAAGTTTAAAGCTGGATTTGGATACCAAAAGATTTCCCAAGCTTTAAACATCCCAAGGAGCACTGTGCAAGCGTCATATTGAAATGGAAGGAGTATCAGACCACTGCAAATCTACCAAGACCCGGCCGTCCCTCTAAACAAGGAGAAGACTGATCAGAGATGGAGCCAAGAGGCCCATGATCACTCTGGATGAACTGCAGAGATCTACAGCTGAGGTGGGAGAGTCTGTCCATAGGACAACAATCAGTCCAACACTTCACAAATCTGCCCTTTATGGAAGAGTGGCAAGAAGAAAGCCATTTCTCAAAGATATCCATAAAAAGTCTGGTTTACAGTTTGTCACAAGCCCCTGGGAGACACCAAACATGTGGAAGAAGGGGCTCTGCTCAGAGGAAAACAAAATCAGACTTTTTGGAAACAATGCAGAACGATATGTTTGGTGTAAAAGCAACAACACAGCTCATCCCCCTGAACACACCATCCCCACTGTCAGACATGGTGGGGGCAGCATCATGGTTTGGGCTTTTCATCAGCAGGGACAGGGAAGATGATGGATGGAGCCAAATACAGGACCATTCTGGATGAAAAGACCTGAGACTAGGATGGAGATTTATCTTCCAACAAGACAATGATCCCAAACATAAAGCAAAATCTACAATGGAATGGTTCAAAAATAACCGTATCCAGGTCTTAGAATGGCCAAGTCACAGTCCAGACCTGAATCCAATGGAGAAGATGTGGAAAGAGCTGAAAACTGCTGTTCACAAACGTCTCCATCCAACCTCAAAGAGCTCCAGCTGTTTTGCAAGGAAGAATGGGCAAGAATTTCAGTCTCTCGATGTGAAAACTGATAGAGACATACCCCAAGAGACCGCAGCTGTAATCGCAACAAAGTATTAATGCAAGGGGGATGAATAATTTTGCACGCCCCACTTTTCAGTTTCATTATTACAAAAAAAGTTTAAATGATCCAATAAATTTCGTTCCACTTCACAATTGTGACCACTTGTTGTTGATTCTTCAGCAAAAATTTAAAATGTTCTATCTTTTTGTTTGAAGCCTGAAATGTGGCAAAAGGTTGAAAAGTTCCAGGGGGGCGAATACTTTCGCAAGGCACTGTACTTAGTAGCAAAGAGCCAAGACAAGTAGCGCAATCGTTCATGGGATATCCAAGCTGCATCTCCTATAAAAGTTGCTCAACCTGCACAGCAACTTATTGGTGCTGTTTGCCAGGTAGGCAGAAGAGAGAAGTAGGGACGTAGTGCTGTCTACTAAGTCGCAAAGAGCCAAGACGTGTCGCGCACTCTGTGTAACTGCACAAGTCGCGCAACCGGTTATGGGGTATCAGTGCCATATCTCCTAAAAGAGTTGAGATGGTTACTAGGAAATCTCCAGTTTTGGAGAACTTGACACGGGAGGACGACTCAAGGATTTATATTCACGGGTGATTTTTATTTTCGGGGTAAATGCTCTATGAATTTTTTTAGGCCATTGTATTCTATAAACTGTTATCCTCCTCCAGCAGTCAAGGAAGAGCAGCCCATTGTGACAGCTGTAGTTGTGATAAGTACAACTCATCGGATACATGAATGGCTCGGTAACATCTGCCTGAGCTAAGTCCCTGCCTGCTTTATTAGCAGCTTGCATATAGAGGAGCTGCTCAGCGAGCAGAAAGCGTTTCATAAATCTGAGTGTGATTTGCATTCGTCGCCAGCGCAGCTCATTATCGCTGACCTCACCCGTTCTGCAGTCGTGCCTCCCTCGCTGTAGACTGTTGCCAGAGTACTTTAGGTTTTCACTATCTATTACCTTCCACACTCTGCTGAATTTTCTTTTTCAAACTTTCTAACCATCAGAACGACATTAGTGATCCTTTCAACTAATCACGGCAGACCTTGAGTTTTCAAAGTTTTCTCAGACGACTTTGAAAGAAGTTCCTCCAGAAATCAAAAAGTGCTCGCTGACGGAAAGCAATCACCATAATAATTCTGGCCCTGAAAAATACATTAGTGGGAAATTTGCCAATTACCATAAACAGCATGGCCATTCCAGTGTGCATCAGGACAACATGGACACAATATAGCGGTACCACAGTGTATTTATTATCCTGAGATGAGAAGTTCGGGAAAAAATAGACAACTTAGATGGAACCATGATAAAAGATATATATACTAGTGATGATCGAGCACCCCAATGTTTGGGTGCTCGGGTGTTCTGGCCGAACACTGGGTGGTGCTCAAGTGCTGGTATAATGGAAGTCAATGGGAGAAGACCAGACACCCAGAGTTGTGTCTGGTTCTTAGGGAAAGGTGAGAAAATAGTGGAAACACCACAGAAATGGTTTGGGAACAGCATGGGGAGGATGTCTGGATGCATCTTGGACTCCAAAGTCGCTGCTGTTAACGATGTTGTTTGACTATTACGCCACTATTTCGGAATGACAAGAATATCCCCCAAAACTAAATATAACATCGATTTTAGAGGAAATATTGTTAGGAAACATAGATTTACTTGTACGTAAAGCGCAAGTGCTGCCAAAAATTACAAGGAAGAGGCACTCCGATACAACTGGTATATCACATAAAGGAGGGCCTCATTCACATTGTGGTATAACAGTAGATGTTTGGGTCTTTTCAACAGAACAACTAGCCCTGCCTAGCCAAATCCTATCCCTACACTATCTGTGCCTCTTTGCGCAAATGTTATACAGCAAACGCAGTGCAGGTACTGAGGCCTTGATTAGCGGTAGGAAAAAATGACAATGGATGTCAGGTATATAGACTACAGAAATGTTTTAATGCACACGCTGTGCAGGTGGTGTTAGGGTCACGCAAACTTGCTTTCTTTTTGCCCCAAATGAAAAATATATATTGCAGCCAGATATAACAGTAGACTTTTGGGTCTTTTCAACAGAACAACTAGCCCTGCCTAGCCAAACCCTATCCCTACACTATCTGTCCCTCCTTGCGCAAACGTTATACAGCAGACACAGCTGAGGTACTGTGTTCTTGATTAGCGGCAGAAAAAATGACAATGGATGTCAGGTATATAGGATACAGAAATGATTAGAATGCGGAGGCTGCGCAGGTGGTGTTAAGGTCAGGCCACCTTACGCAATTTTTAACCCCAAAAAAATAAAAAATATATTGTAGCGAGATATCACAATAGCCCTTAAAAGGGCTTTTGGGTCTTTTCAACAGAAATACTAGCCCTGCCTAGCCAATATCTATCCCTACACTATCTGTCCCTTCTTACAGCAGCTCTCCCTGACTCAGACTGAGCCGGGTCACATGTCACCGAGTGCTATATAGCACTCAGTGACATGTGACCCGGCCAGCCAATCACTGTAATGCCAGTAGCCAAGATGGCTAATTAGCATGCGGGGAGGGGACTCGAGCATGGCTCTTGAGCACACGCGGTGTTCGGTCGAACACCGAGTGGTCCCGAACACCGCAATGCTCGACCAAATATCATATTCGGACGAGCATGCTCGCTCATCACTAGTCACAACATCTCCATAGGGTTAAGGTCAGGACTTTAGTTTGACCAGTCCAAAACATGTATCTTTCAACCATTCTTTAGTTGTTTCACTTATGTGTCTTGTGTTATTGTTGCTTCATCCAACATCTCTTGAGCTTGAGGTGTGGAGATGTTGAAGACAACCTTTCTCTATATATCCTCAAAGAGAGGGTTCCCCCTGCTTGGGATCCCCTCTGCGTTTCAGCAAATCCCATTCTGGAGGACTCCAGCCGTCCTTGTATTGCAAGTACAGCCGTACACCTCAATGGCTGGTGTATGACCACTAGAGAGGAAATGCCTGGGTGGTCATAGATTCATTCAGCTATTTGTAAGGTGTGCTGGGAGCAGGACCTACAATTAACAGTTCACTGGGGCCACATCCCAAAAGAGGTAGCCTTTAATGAGCCAAATAGACTTATCTTTGCTATGATTGGCCAGGTCTTGCTCCAGGTCATTATACATCAGGTGTAGGAGGTAGTGGGAGAAGGCACCAGCGTGAGGTAAGGTAAGTACAACTCTCTGCAATGGAGGCTATTGTTGCAGTTTTATTTCGGCCGCCTCTCGACATGTTTGCCATTATAGTCAATGGGGCCGGAGTGGACTTCCGGCAGCACTAGCGGCAGCACGGATCCGGCAGTCTGTTTACCCGCCAGAACAGCCTGCCGCTAATCTGAAAGTAGCCATAGGGTATATAAGGTCTAGTGCTGTGCATACAAGTCCACCCGTATACCATATGCAGAACGGAAGGAAGCCATCGAAATTCTCTCCACGTTTCTGCTTTTCAAAAAGAAACAAAAAAAATGAGAAAAACTTGGATATCAGCTCGACTTTTGTGAATATGTTAGATGTTGATTTAATTGAATTAGAGGTAATAAAACCTTGTTGGTTCTTTGTTCCCGCTCTATGAAAAGCATATCCCCCCTCCCCCCCGCTTAGCTCGATCCTTTGTTGTGAAGAGGGGTCCAAAGCTTAATTATACCGTAGATCAAAGCTACAAACAAGAGAATTACACGTCTATTCCCAGCACGTTATTTATCACCCAATAATATAATTGTGCCGCTGTTTTTCAGCCAGAGCTGATTGTTCCAGGGAAAGCCTCGCCTCTATATCTACAGGAAATTGCACATACCGCTCTGGAAAATATATTATATTTATGCGGCCTGAATCTCAACATTTAAGGTGGGTTGCAGCCTCGGAGGAAGTAGCACGGAGCAGATAAAACAAAGGGAATATTACACAGGGAGAGCAGAGATACCTTCATTATTACGGTTCCGCTGATAATAACGGCAAAATGATGAAATATATCTTTTATTTAATAAATTGTAGCAACTCGGAACCATTAATGATAAGATTAGCATCGCAGGAGAATTATAATACATACGTTTATGTACACCGGGGGAATATTAAAAAAGTTAAAAGGGGCAATCACCTACTATTAACTCCTTAGTTGCTGCCATGCATTGCAGTTACATAAAACCAAGTGAAGTAGAAAAGTATATAAAAAACAAAAAAATAACCCTGTTACAAAGGGATATATAAATAATAATGATACTACACATGCAAAATGCCCAAAAGTTCACAATCAGCACGCGACATTAATAATGTAATATCAGTAATATCATGTTTATTTAATCCATGGGGCACAGAGGTGTTCAGTCTTCTCTGTTCTCTGGCAGTTTTCTGTGTAGATCACCTCCAAGACTAGACAAAAACACCTTCTCAGTGCCTTGCTCTATTACAGGGGTACTCAACTAGTTTTATTAAAGGTCCACATACCTGGGACTGCAGTCAGGTGAAGGTCCGAGCTGAATATCAAGAGTAATGATGAGCGCCCCAGTAAGAATAATGCCCCCATTAGTGCCCCCAGTAAGAATACTGCCTCCAGTAAGAATAATGCCCCCATTAGTGCCCCCAGTAAGAATACTGCCCCCATTAGTGCCCCCAGTAAGAATAATGCCCCTATTAGTGCACCCAGTAAGAATACTGCCCCCATTAGTGCCCCCAGTAAGAATACTGCCCCCATTAGTGCCCCCAGTAAGAATAATGCCCCTATTAGTGCACCCAGTAAGAATACTGCCCCCATTAGTGCCCCCAGTAAGAATAATGCCCCCATTAGTGCCCCCAGTAAGAATACTGCCTCCAGTAAGAATAATGCCCCCATTAGTGCCCCAGTAAGAATACTGCCTCCAGTAAGAATAATGCCCCCATTAGTGCCCCCAGTAAGAATACTGCCTCCAGTAAGAATAATGCCCCCATTAGTGCCCCAGTAAGAATACTGCCCCAATTAGTGCCCCCAGTAAGAATAATGCCCCCATTAGTGCCCCCAGTAAGAATAATGCCTCCAGTAAGAATACTGCCCCCATTAGTGCCCCCAGTAAGAATACTGCCCCCATTAGTGCCCCCAGTAAGAATAATGCCTCCAGTAAGAATACTGCCCCTATTAGTGCCCCCAATAAGAATACTGCCCCCATTAGTGCCCCCAGTAAGAATACTGCCCCCATTAGTGCCCCCAGTAAGAATACTGCCCCTATTAGTGCACCCAGTAACAATACTGCCCCCATTAGTGCCCCCAGTAAGAATACTGCCCCCATTAGTGCCCCCAGTAAGAATAATGCCCCCATTAGTGCACCCAGTAAGAATACTGTCCCCATTAGTGCGCCCCAGTAAGAATAATGCCCCATTAGTGCCCCCCAGAAAGAATAATGCCCCCAGTATGAATAATGCTCCCATTAGTGCCCCCAGTAAGAATACTGCCCCACTAATGCGCCCCAGTAAGAATAATGCCCCTATTAGTGCGACCCAGTAAGAATAATGCCCCCAGTAAGAAAAATGTGTCATTGTAAGAATAATGCCCCCAGTAAGAAAAATGTGCCATTGTAAGAATAATGCCCCCAGTAAGAAAAATGCCCCCATTAGTGCCCCCAGTAATTA
This sequence comes from Rhinella marina, assembly GCA_900303285.1. Lineage (NCBI taxonomy): Eukaryota > Metazoa > Chordata > Amphibia > Anura > Bufonidae > Rhinella > Rhinella marina. Next base: position 180,808 of record ONZH01004063.1, read on the forward strand.
GTGCCCCCAGTAATTAGTGCCCCAGTAAGAATAATGCCCCCATTAGTGCCCCCAGTAAGAATACTGCCCCCATTAGTGCCCCCAGTAAGAATAATGCCCCCATTAGTGCCCCCAGTAAGAATAATGCCCCCATTAATGCCCCCAGTAAGAATAATGCCCCCATTAGTGCCCCCAGTAAGAATAATGCCCCAGTAAGAATAACTCCCCCATCTCTGCTTTTGCAAAAAAAAAAAAAAAAAGAAAAAAGAAAAGCACTCCCCTCCTCCATTTGCTTGCGTCACGGTGAACACTCTCCGCTGACTGGAAGCTCTGGACAGGACCTGTGCTCCAGTGTGATGACGTCTCACAGGTCCTGTCCTGAGCTTCCAGTCAGCTGTGCGAGCAAACGGAGGAGGTGAGTGTTTTTGTTTTTTTTATTAACACGAGTGGCAGTGGATGTAAAAGCTGTTCAAATGAGCGGTCTGCAATGAAAGCGCTCATTAGTAGTAGTCCGTACAGGAAAAAAACGGCAATTAATATTGCCCGGTAGAAAAAAATTACCGGCACCGGCAGGGCCAGTAAAATACCGGCCTTGCCGGTGAGCCACTGGCCAGGTGGCAACCCTAGCCGCATAATGGACACATGTATTTTTGTTCCGCATCCAATCCCTATTATTGGTGGACCCCTTCATTTCTATGGGGCCACAAAAGATGCAGACAGTACACAGTGTGCTCTCTCATCTTTTGCGGCCCCATTGAAATGAAGAGGTCTGCATCCAATCCACCAATAATGGGGATTGGATGCGGAACAAAAATACCATGGTGTGAATGGAGCCTTATCTTTATTTAACCATTAGGCTACTTTCACACCAGCGTTTTTGCTGGATCCGGCAGGGCTCAGCAAAAATGCTTCCGTTACTCATAATAGAACCATGTGCATCCGTTATGAACGGATCCGGTTGTATTATCTTTAACATAGCCAAGACGGATCCGTCATGAACTCCACTGAAAGTCAATGGAGGACGGATACGTTTTCTATTGTGTCAGAGAAAACAGATCCGGTATGGAAACGCAACCAAACGGAACGGAATGCATTTTGGAGCTCTCCGTTCTGTTCAGTTACGTTTTGTCCCCATTGACAATGAATGGGGACAAAACGGAAGCGTTTTTCTCCGGTATTGAGACCCTATGACGGATCTCAATACTGGAAAAGATAAACGCTAGTTTGAAAGTAGCCTTACAAAGAGAGACACAGGCAAGATGGGAACACGCCACTGACATTGTGGAGTCCTTTCTTGCAGTCAGTAATGTGTTCCCACCCTGTCTGTACCCCTCAGTCCCCTCAATAACCCTCCCCTCCAGTTGATTTTACCTAGATTTTCGGGTGCCTAGTCGGAAGGGGGCATGGCCTAACCAATCAAGGGCGTGGCTTATCAGAGCCTGGGGCGGCGTTTTAAATTCCTTCCTTTGAGGCTGGCCTGAGTGGCCACCCTATTCATTGGTGGCGGTGGTGATGTCCATCCCCTTCTCCAGCAGCACGTAAGTGTCCTTTGGGGCTTGAAGCTCCCTTACCTGCTGCTGCTGCAGGAGAGGAGGGACTGAGCAGGCAGTGGGAGACAGCTTCCTCCACGTACAGGCGCCAGATGAAAGCGCTGAGAGAGACAAGTCCCAGTGCCTGGATGTGGAGGAACCTGTCTCTTTCAGTGCGCTCCTCCCCTTCCATCCAGCGCCTGCATGGGGGAGGAGCTTGTCCCACAGCTCTTTCCGACGCACTGGCAGATTAGGAAGCAGCCTAAAGTGCTGCTTCCTATGGAAGGGATGGCAGGGGCCCGGACAGCTGGTGTCCGCGGTCCGTATTTGGCCCACGGTCCGCCAGTTGAGTACCCCTGCTCTATTACATGAGGAACATCTCCATGATGTTGGTGTAAACTGTGGTGTGATATCGCTGAAATGTGTATTTTTAACTTCCTCATTAATAGCATCAGAAAAATGTCGCCCAATTCTGACTTTCAATGAACCTGCAGTACAGTCCACGTCCAAGTCGTGCAGATTAGACTACAAATTGTGGGTTACAATTGATATACAGTGCCACGCAAACGTTTGGGCACCCCTGGTCAAAATGGCTGTTACTGTCAACAGTGAAGGAAGTTGAAAATGAAATATCCAAAAGACATAAAGTTAAAGATGAAATACACTTTTTAACAATTTGAGCAATATCAGTGGATTATTTTGGTTTTGTACAATTTTAGAGGCAAAAAAAGGAAAGGAGCACCTTGCGCAAGTACGGGAACCCAAGGAGATTTGAGCACAACTTTGACCGAGGTCTCAGACCTTAAATAGCCTGTTTGTTCACAAGCATCGTTAGAAAAGGCTAGGTGATGCAAATGTCAACGCTTTATAAGTACTCAGTACTCAGACTCCTCTAACCTTGCAGCTGCCTAACACTCTGAGAATGATTGAGGCCCACAAAGCAGCAGAAGCCTATAAGAAGATAGCAAAGCGTTTTCAGGTTGCCATTCCGTCAGTTCGAAATGAATTTAAGAAACAGGAACAGTGAAGGTCAAGAGAAGGTCTGGGAGACCAAGAAAAATTTCAGAGACAGCTGCTCATAGGATTGCTAGAAAGGCAAATCAAGATCCCCGCTTGACTGCAAAAGACCTTCAGAAAGATTAAGTAGACTCTGGAGTTGTGGTTCATTGTTCTACTGTTCAGCGACACCTGCACAAATATGACCTTCATGGAAGAGTCATCAGGAGAAAACTTCTCCTGTGTCCTCACCTTTAAATTCAGCTTTAGCAGATGGCATAGGGAACATTTCATTGGTAGAGGGAGGAAGGAGGAATAGATGCCATGAAATTCGGCCAAACATGTTACTGTTCACAGTAACAGTAATTTTGACCAGGGGTGCCCAAACTTTTGCATGCAATTATATTGTTTATAATAGCAGTTATATTCTTGTACATAGGAGGCAGTATTATAGTAGTTATATTCTTGTACATAGGAGGCAGTATTATAGTAGTTATATTCTTGTACATAGGAGCAGTATTGTAGTAGTTATATTCTTGCACATAGGAGCAGTATTATAGTAGTTATATTCTTGTACATAGGAGCAATATTATAGTAGTTATATTCTTGTACATAGGAGCAGTATTATAGTAGTTATATTCTTGTACATAGGAGCAGTATTATAGTAGTTATATTCTTAAGGCAGTATTATAGTAGTTATATTCTTGTACATAGAAGCAGTATTATAGTAGTTATATTCTTGTAAGCATTTAGGAGCAGTATTATAGTAGTGATATTCTTGTACATAGGAGCAGTATTATAGTAGTGATATTCTTGTACATAGAAGCGGTATTATAGTAGTTATATTCTTGTACATAGGAGCAGTATTATAGTAGTTATATTCTTGTACATAGGAGCAGTATTATAGTAGTTATATTCTTGTACATAGAAGCAGTATTATAGTAGTTATATTCTTGTACATAGGAGCAGTATTATAGTAGTTATATTCTTGTACATAGGAGGCAGTATTATAGTAGTTATATTCTTGTACATAGGAGCAGTATTATAGTAGTTATATTCTTGTACATAGGAGCAGTATTATAGTAGTTGTGTTCTTGTACATAGGAGCAGTATTATAGCAGTTATATTCTTGTACATAGGAGGAGTATTATAGTAGATATATTCTTGTACATAGGAGCAGTATTATAGTAGTTATGTTCTTGTACATAGGAGCAGTATTATAGCAGTTATATTCTTGTACATAGGAGCAGTATTATAGTAGTTATATTCTTGCACATAGGATCAGTATTATAGTAGATATATTCTTGTACATAGGAGCAGTATTATAGTAGTTATATTCTTGTACATAGGAGCAGTATTATAGTAGTTATATTCTTGTACATAGAAGCAGTATTATAGTAGTTATTTTCTTGTACATAGGAGCAGTATTATAGTAGTTATATTCTTGTACATAGGAGGCAGTATTATAGTAGTTATATTCTTGTACATAGGAGCAGTATTATAGTAGTTATATTCTTGTACATAGGAGCAGTATTATAGTAGTTGTGTTCTTGTACATAGGAGCAGTATTATAGTAGTTATATTCTTGTACATAGGAGCAGTATTATAGTAGTTGTGTTCTTGTACATAGGAGCAGTATTATAGCAGTTATATTCTTGTACATAGGAGGAGTATTATAGTAGATATATTCTTGTACATAGGAGCAGTATTATAGTAGTTATGTTCTTGTACATAGGAGCAGTATTATAGCAGTTATATTCTTGTACATAGGAGCAGTATTATAGTAGTTATATTCTTGCACATAGGAGCAGTATTATAGTAGATATATTCTTGTACATAGGAGCAGTATTATAGTAGTTATATTCTTGTACATAGGAGCAGTATTATAGTAGTTATATTCTTGTACATAGAAGCAGTATTATAGTAGTTATTTTCTTGTACATAGGAGCAGTATTATAGTAGTTATATTCTTGTACATAGGAGGCAGTATTATAGTAGTTATATTCTTGTACATAGGAGCAGTATTATAGTAGTTATATTCTTGTACATAGGAGCAGTATTATAGTAGTTGTGTTCTTGTACATAGGAGCAGTATTATAGCAGTTATATTCTTGTACATAGGAGGAGTATTATAGTAGATATATTCTTGTACATAGGAGCAGTATTATAGTAGTTATGTTCTTGTACATAGGAGCAGTATTATAGCAGTTATTCTTGTACTAGTTTTACATAGGCAGTATTATAGTTTATATTCTTGCACATAGGAGCAGTATTATAGTAGTTATATTCTTGTACATAGGAGCAGTATTATAGTAGTTATATTCTTGTACATAGGAACAGTATTATAGTAGTTATATTCTTGTACATAGGAGGCAGTATTATAGTAGTTATATTTTTGTACATAGGAACAGTATTATAGTAGTTATATTCTTGTACATAGGAGGCAGTATTATAGTAGTTATATTTTTGTACATAGGAGCAGTATTATAGTAGTTATAGTCTTGTACATAGGAGCAGTATTATAGTAGTTATATTCTTGTACATAGGAGCAGTATTATAGTAGTTATATTCTTGTACATAGGAGCAGTAATATAGTAGTTATATTCTTGTACATAGGAGCAGTATTATAGTAGTTATATTTTTGTACATAGGAGCAGTATTATAGTAGTTATATTCTTGTACATAGGAGCAGTATTATAGTAGTTATATTCTTGTACATAGGAGCAGTATTATAGTAGTTATATTCTTGTACATAGGAGCAGTATTATAGTAGTTATATTCTTGTACATAGAATAAGTATTATAGTAGTTATATTCTTGTACATAGGAGCAGTATTATAGTAGTTATATTCTTGTACATAGGAGGCAGTATTATAGTAGTTATATTCTTGTACATAGGAGCAGTATTATAGTAGTTATATTCTTGTACATAGGAGCAGTATTATAGTAGTTATATTCTTGCACACAGGAGCAGTATTATAGTAGTTATATTCTTGTACATAGGAGCAGTATTTTAGTAGTTATATTCTTGTACATAGGAGCAGTATTATAGTAGTTGTGTTCTTGTACATAGGAGCAGTATTATAGCAGTTTTATTCTTGTACATAGGAGGAGTATTACAGTAGATATATTCTTGCACATAGGAGCAGTATTATAGTAGATATATTCTTGTACATAGGAGCAGTATTATAGTAGTTATATTCTGTACATAGGAAACAGTATAATAGCAGTATATCTTGTGTATAGAGCAGTATTATAGTAGTTATATTCTTGCTACATAGAGAGCAGTATGTATAGTAGTTTTTATTCTTGTACCATAGGGCAGTATTATAGTAGATATATTCTGTACATAGGAGGCAGTATTTATAGCTTATATTCTTGTACATAGGAACGAGTATTATAGCAGTTATATTCTTGTACATAGGGAGCAGTTATTAGTAGTTATATTCTGTACTTAGGAGCAGTATTACAGTAGTTATAGTCTTGTACATAGGAACAGTATTATAGCAGCTTATATTCGTTGTACAAATAGGAGCCAGTTTTAGTTTTTGTATAGGTTAGGTTATTATTCTTGTACATAGGAGCAGTATTATAGTAGTTATATTCTGTACATAGGAGCAAGTATTATTAGTAGTTATAGTCTTGTACATAGGAGTCAGTATTATTAGTTATTTGTCTGGGGTTATAGGTTTCTTGTACATAGGAGTCAGTATTATAGTAGTTATATTTTTGTACATAGGAGGCAGTATTATAGTAGTTATATTCTTGTACATAGGAGCAGTATTATAGTAGTTATATACATTTTTGTACATAGGAGCAGTATTATAGTAGTTATATTTCTTGTACATAGGAAGCAGTATTATAGTAGTTATATTTTGTACATAGGAGCAGTATTATATATAGTAGTATTATAGTAGTTATATTTTTGTACATAGGATTTAGTTAGTATTATATACATTGTAGCAGTTATTATAGTAGTTATATTCTTGTACATAGGAGAGTATTATAGTAGTTATAGTCTTGTACATAGGAGCAGTATTATAGTAGTTATATTCTTTTGTACATAGGAGCAGTATTATATAGTAGTATTTTATTAGTTTGTACATAGGAGCATATTATAGTACTGGTTATATAGTAGTTATATTCTTGTACATAGGAAAGTATTATTCTATGTAGTATATATTATTTAGTACATAGGAGCAGTATATAGTATTATAGTAGTATTCTTGTAACATTAACAGTATTTAGAGTAGTTATTTCTTGTATTATATAGTAGTTAATATTAGTAGCTTATGTACATAGGAGCAGTTATTGTACAGTATTAGTAGTTATAGTATTACACAGTATTATAGGAGTATATATATAGTATTATAAGTACATAGTATTATATAACTATATAGTTTATATATTCTTGTACATAGGAGCAGTATTTAGTAGTATATAATTCTGTACATAAGACTAGTTTATTATAGTATATAAGTAGTAGTGTATTATGTATAGTATTATATATTATTTCTTGTACATAGGAGCAGTATTATAGTAGTTTATATTCTTAACATAGGAGCAGTATAGTACATAGGATATAGTAGTTCTTATATTTATTTGGTTGTACATAGGGGGAGTATTATTAATTATATTATATTTATTAGGGCAGTTATATCCTATTATATAGTTGTCAACTATATATGGAATCTGTTAAAACAGATATTTTCTTGAACTTCTGTCTATAAAGTCTTTACTATGAAATAAATTGAGAAGGACTTTATGTCTTTATTAGTCACATCTTTGTCTCTTTCCCTTCCCTCTTGTATATAAAATTCTCTGTGTTTACTGCAATGTTAATTAAGATTAATGGTATTGTTGACGCGTTTCACCCTAGCAGCTAAACCTATAAACAGCTGTAATGTTAGTGATTATAGCCGGTATATGCAGCGCTACCCTCAAGCAACTGTGCTTTGCTTCCTGCGACTGCAGACATTGTATCTCGTCTGGAATGGCTCCCTGGCCAAAAGAAGGTATATTATCCCAGCAAGTAACTGTGGACAAATGTTCCATAGGAAATAATTCCAACGGAAACCAGCTGCCTCCTAATGTCACAGAAGTAACTCTGTATTCAGTGCGGTTGGTGCTCAGATCTCTTTGGAACTTTAGTTACTCATCTCACTGTTTAGTCATTAGAAGTTTTTTCGGTAATGTACCATATGTGGCTATTGGTTACATGAGATGTATGGTCTCCGTATTATGCAGCTTGGCATGGGCCAATAATCATTACATGCTAAAAATCTGGTGGAGCGAGCATATTGTCGAAGACGCAGAGTAACATTAGAATATAACAATGGGACTGGGAAACGGATCGAGGATTGGAAAAAGTGTCATGATGCAAAGGATGCATCCTCAACCGCCAAACCGTACCCTTAACCCATACACCTGATTTAAATCTGAGCAGCCAAGTTTACTAACCTCTGGAGGATGCCAATGACCACCCTATAGCTACCACCATGTTGGGCATGTTATTTAATTAGTCAGCACCAGGAAGGGCCCCATTGTAAATTTTGGCATAAGGTCTCTTCTTCTCAATGTGGACCACTGGTCCATAACTTCACAATCCATCCCTCATCAAAACATTTTGGTGTAAAAAAGTACCTTTAAAAAAAATGGATCCAACACAGTGTTTATATGTTTAATACCCCAGAGCGGACACTATCATTCCTACACCCTGCTACTGTCTCTAATGTCTAACAAATAATCTCATCTGTGTATTGATTCCAGGTCCTTTGATATTGTGCCTTAATAATATTGGTATGCAACTGCTATTACAGTTGTCTGGTTATGTGCCTGGTTATCCAGCAAATGGCAGTGTACCTGGCAGAGAGAGATTTTTAGATTCCATTCTCCCCCCTTTTGGGCAGAAGTGGACTAGTCCTGCTTCCTACTAAGGGAGTGTTAAAGGAAGCTATAGGGGGAGTCGATAGAACGATTGGAAAGATACAAGTCATGGTGTAGTGAGTGGAGCATCCCGTCCTCCTGCAGCAGAAGTCTTCCAGGGGAAGCAGCTCATAGAGCACCTTGACTAGAGCACCTTTTACGAGAGGGTCAACAGCCAAAAACACCCCACTCAAAGATACCAGTACTGCTAGAAAGTCCAGTAACCAGATGGAAGCCAGAGATTAGCTTAGCAGAAAAAGCGAAAGCAAGGTATTCAAGTTTACCTGCCAGTCTACCCTTAGCCTGCTGGAGCTAAGAGAAATATCAAGTATTGCCTGGATGTTTTTTCAAGTAAAAACCGTTGAACTTTACCAAGTCGGGACTGTACTTTTTCCACCATCTACAACTCCTTTGTTGCTACAGAGCCTAACATTGGGGAGCAGTAATATCCAAGTAGGAGCACCGTGACACAAAGTATTAAGGCCGCATCACCACTCGGCATTCCTAAACACTGGGACCTGATCAGCCGGGGGGGGGGGGGGGGGCACATTGCATATGCCTCTTATCTCACTGTTACAGTATGGTTTCTACATTGTAGACGGCTGTGGCTGTTCTCATTGACCTGTCATCATATTTTTCCGTTATTATATATATATATATATATATATATATATATGCTTCCACCCCTGAACAGTGTGCTATTACCGGAAAAGGTGGGTAGGAGCCTATTAAAATCATGTGACAATTTAGCTCCGGACAACGTGGCGAAATGGGGTTGGCAAAAATGCAAAATACCCATGTCTATATTTGTCCAGAAAACGGACGAGAATAGGACATGTTCTATAATCTACTGCTCAGCCGCACGGATGCGGGCAGCACATGGATGGCATGGCATTTTTTGCAACCCCATAGAAAAGAATAGGTTCTCGTGCGATATGCAAAAAATGGGGATCTTATGCATATCAAAAATTCAGTCAAGTGAATGTACTCTTAGGGAATGTTTCAAAAATCAGTTAGCTAACAAGTAAATTCAGGGTCTGATGTGTGATCTATGGGGTCCCTGGGTCTGTAGAGTATGGTTAGAGCCTCTGAGGAGTAAATACAGTTTTGATATGACTCCAATAACAGTGCCATATACCGTAATGTCGTAATAATATGCAAATGCAGTGCATAACAGCACCGTACACTGCCTACATGATTAATACTGTTATACACTGCCTACATGATACTGTTATACAGTGCCTACATGATACTGTTATACAGTGCCTACATGATTAATACTGTTATACACTGCCTACATGATACTGTTATACAGTACCTACATAATACTGTTATACAGTGCTTACATTATACTGTTATACAGGCCTACATGATACTGTTATACAGTGCCTACATAATACTGTTATACAGTGCCTACATAATACTGTTATACAGTGCCTACATAATAATGTTATACAGGCCTACATAATACTATTATACAGTGCCTACATAATACTGTTATACAGTGCCTACATAATACTGTTATACACTGCCTACAGAATACTGTTATACAGTGCCTACATAATACTGTTATACAGTGCCTACATAATACTGTTATACAGTGCCTACATGATACTATTATACAGTGCCTACATAATACTATTATACAGTGCCTACATAATACTGTTATACAGTGCCTACATGATACTGTTATACAGTGCCTACATAATACTGTTATACAGTGCCTACATAATACTGTTATACAGTGCCTACATGATACTGTTATACAGTGCCTACATAATACTGCTATACAGTGCTTACATTATACTGTTATACAGTGCCTACATGATACTGTTATACAGTGCCTACATGATACTGTTATACAGTGCCTACATAATACTATTATACAGTGCCTACATAATACTGTTATACAGTGCCTACATGATACTATTATACATTGCCTACATGATACTATTATACAGTGCCTACATGATACTATTATACAGTTCCTACATAATACTGTTATACAGTGCTTACATTATACTATTATACATTGCCTACATGATACTGTTATACAGTGCCTACATGATACTGTTATACAGTTCCTACATTATACTGTTATACAGTGTACACCTAACAGAGTAACTAAGTTCTAAAATAATGCCACCATATAGCGCAACTATAATACAATGAGCCCATAACGGTGCCGTACGTATTACTGTGATCATTTTCCCACATAACAGTGTCATAAAGTGCCTATATAACACTGCCCTATGATGCAAACATAACACAATTAACCCATACCAGTGACATAGAAAATACTGTAATACAGCACCTACATAGTATAATACTGTACTATTATATAGTGCCTGCATGATAGTGTCATAAAGTACAAATATATTACCACCACCTATGTTCCCGTTCATAAGTGTCATATACAGTATTGCCCATACAATACTATCATATAGTGCAAATAGTGTACAACAGTGACATACACCACCACACTGGGATACAATGCATAAGTGTAATAATATCATAAATTACTAATATAATACAATCACATAGTGCAAATCTGACATGATGAACCCATAATCCGTTCATATGTAATAAAGTACTATGATACAGAACCTACCTACCCCAGTACTATAAAGTAGGTTTAAAGTGCTAATATAATACTGCCATATAGTGCAAATTTAGTACATTGAACCCATATCTATGCCACATATAATTCTAACATATTTTGCCTGCACACTGTAATGGTATGATAAAGTGCCCATATAATATAGTCACATATAATATAATACAAAAAAAAAAAAAATATTACAATGATAAACGTGCTCACATAATAGTGTCATAGGGGGTTATATGTTAAGACCAGTCTTAACCAGTATCCCTATACCTGGCGGTGGATCCGCCAAAGGGGCGTCGGCCTCTCCATAACCTTGGCGTAACTGCTTCCTCGCTGTCTTACATTTAGACCATTTTCTATGCTTAAATAGGTGTAGAAAATGATGACTGAGACTGACCTGCCGGCCCCTCCCCTTCCCCGCCCACGCCACACCCACAATTTTAGAACTAGAGTAAACGGGGAAAAGTCGCACATTGCGGCGCAAATAACCTACGCGCCACAATCTGTGCCAGAAATGCGGCTTATATAGTTCTTATATAATACTGCCACATAATGCAGATATAATAAAATGAACCTATAGCAGTGCCATACATAATACTTTTAATACTATACAACACATACTTAACACTATTATATATTGCCTGCGTAATAGTGTCACAAAAGTGTCCATATAATACTGTCACACCGTGCAAATATAATACAGTGAACCCATAACATTCCCAATATCACTGTTTAAGTACTATTATACACTGTCTACATGTGTCCGTAAGTGACCATGTGATACTGCCATATAGCGCGACTATATTACAATGTATCTATCACAGTGCCATATAAAATATTATGACACAGTATCTCAAAAATACTATTATACAATGACTGCATAGTAGAGTCATAAAGTGCTAATATAATTATTACCATGCGTAATACTAGGATACAATGCCTTCATAATAGTGTTATAAAGTGCTATGATAATGCTGCCATATAATGTTTATGTATAAGTGCCATGCAGTGCACACATAACAGTACCACAGATTGCCAAAATAGCAGTGCTGTATAGGACTGTTCCTAAAATATACAACAGAAGACATTATATATGATGTCACAGTCCGCACTACACCCTTCACTGCTCCCTCACCATTTACCGGTATATGCCTACATTACTTGCAGCGAAATCCTCCATGGAGCCGGTGAAGAGGATAGGAGTGATAGGGACCCTCATGAGATGTGTTGTCACTGTCTACTCCCTCAGGAAATATGGGGCTGGCAAAGTGACAGAATATGACACTCTGAAGTTTCCCAGCTAACAATGTCTCTCTCCTGACTCCCTTCCCTATGGCTGTACTCTGGCACCTGTGGCTGTAGGTGTGCCTGTCCTGAACTGTGGTGATGGTGTCTTGACATGTTTCCCACCACCTTTCAGCAGAGTCTTGATTGCTTGATCACTCTACTGGCTCAAATATGCAATGGTCTACAAATCCTCTGTAGCCTGGGACTGTGCAGTCTCTCTGGGGCAATGATGTCTTCCTAGATGAGGTGCCTCTGTGGTCCACATAGCCTGGAGGGGCAGGAGATGAGCGCATGCTCCCTCACTCTTCACATTCCTTTCTAAAATTGACTAGCTCTTTCTTGGCAGGAAGTCGGACCAGCCCACGCCTACCAAGAGGGGAGGAATGGGATGGCAAGTTCCATTCCTGTTACCAAACACTGCCAACCGTACCCCATCTGCTGGTGACCACAGTGTACTGCATGGCACTACCTTACCTTGCATTTACATTACAAACCATGGCAGTTATTAGTACCCCCAGGTCTGGGATACTACATACTCATCTGACCATTTGGGCTTGATATGTCATCGGTAAGACAGTAAATTCCTGATAAATGGTGGCTGATCGTCTACAGCGCGGAGGGACTGAACCTTCACAGATGAAGATCTCTGAATACTGCGGGGTGAGCAGAGGAGATACTCTGTATAAACTCTGAGAAGCGACGCCTTGGGGCCTGTTCTCGGATGCAGCGCACGGCTGTCGGGTGGCAGCACTTATAATGAAAGAAACCTGTAATTTCTCATGGTGGAAGTTCTGAACTTTAGACCCCAGAAGTTCTCCACAAAGTAAAGTGCAAGAAATAAGAAGAGTTTGTCTTTCACACTGGAGACGTCTGCTCTGATCACAGAGATTTCTTACCGGCTGCGTCCTCGCGGGTACGAGGTGTGTCATAATAACTGTTAGGGCTCATGCACACGACCGTTTGCATTTTGCGGTCCGCAAAACGAGGATCCGCAAAAAATGTGTGCATTCCGTATTTTAAATTTCTTTTTGGACCATATAAAAAAGAAGTTATGTCACGTGCATTCCGTTTCCGTATGTCCGTATTTCCGTTCCGCAGAAAAATAGAACATGTTCTATTATTGTCCGCATTACGGACAAGGATAGGACTGTTCTATTCAGGGCCAGCTGTTCCGTTCCGCAAAATACGGAATGCACGCGGATGTCATCTGCATCTTTTGCGGATCCGTTTTTTGCGGTAGTGTGCAAGAGCCCTAATAGAACAGTACTATGCTCGTCCGAAAATTCGTTTTTTTTTTTTTGCAGAACGGACATACGAAAACGGAATACACACAGAGAAACTTTGTTTTGTTTTTTTTTTGCGGACCCATTGAAATGAATGGTTCTGCATACAGTTTGCAAAAAAAAAAAAAAACGGACACGAAAACAAAATACGTTTCTGTGGATGAGGCCTTAGGGTAAGTTTGCACAATTTGATTTTGAAAATCCTCCTACAAAATTCACGTGTTTTTCAAATATTTTTCATGCTTTTTTTTTAACACTCCATATTGCATCCGTTTTTTTGCGGACCCATTTCCTTTAATGGGTCCGTGAACCGCATTTTGCGGCAAAGTATAGGACATGTTCTATCTTGCAACAGCTTCCAAAATGCAGCGGTGATGTGATGGTATACGGCATGTGAACACTGTAGCCAATCCTTGCGGAGAGTGCCAGGGCTGGTATAGACCATGCAACGCTCACTGCGAAAATGATATGCAAATTAGCTACCCTTTCAATGTCTGACCTTTTAAAAGGGGTTCCCCCGGGATTTACATTTTGATGACCTGTCCTTAGGATAGGTCATCAATATGGTATTGGCAGGGGTCTTACTCCCAGTATCCCTACGGCCTTCTCACAGATCACCAAGCACAGCGCCATACATTGTATAGTGGCTGTGCTTGGTATTGCAGCCCAGTCCCATTCATTTGAATGGGACTGAATTGCATCTAGGCCATGTGACCAATGAAGGTGACATCCCATGGCCTAGGAAGAGGACGAAGTGCTCAACAAGTGCCTCATCCTCTTCGTATAGATGAGTCAGACCCCCACTGTTCTAATTTTGATGACCTATCCTGAGGATAGGCTGTCAATAAGTAAATCCTGGAGAACCCCTTTAACCCCCTAACTGTTTTGCCAGAGTCCAGCTCCAGCAGTCGGAAAAGTAGGGGGGAGGGCTGCTTTAGATGCTGCTACCTCCTGAATGGTAGAAGCTAGAAACATGCAACTGTTTGTTTGAAAGCAGACATTCCAAGCTTTCAGACAATACCAGAATGACAGCAGCAGTCCAAGCAACAGAGGAGAAATTACTGTTTGAAATCGGGATGCTGTGAATGCAACTGAAAGTGAAAGTATAAACAGGTTTTACTTGCGATTATTCCCGACTTGATTCCTAACAGTGATTTCTCCTTTGTTGCTTGGACTTTAGGTGTCAGCTTTCAGACAAGACCAGTTGCATGTTTCTAGCTGCTACCATTGAGGAGATCACCATCTACAGCAGCCCTCCCCCCTCCAGTTAGCTACTTTTCTCGCTGCCAGAGCTGGACTCGGGCAAAACAGTTAGGGGGTTAAACAGGCCTGGAAACATAACTTAAGTTATCAGCCAAACCAGGAGGCTTCTCCAAAAGGTAAGAGAGACCCATCTGCAGCTGTTTCTGGGGTTTTGCCCCTTGTTAGTGCTGAGGAAGGTGCTTGCTTGGCTGGGAGAGTGACCTTTGTCACTGGTTGGGGGGGGCATTGCTTCTTCTGGCAGAGAGCACCAATTCACTGCAGTGAATGATGCCATCCCCTCGCTGTTCTCCATCTCCGCTCCAAGGATCCTTGAGGTGCCTTGTCCTGACGCGCTCACCTTCATCCAATATTGAAGAAGGATGGAAGGACTAATGAGGACATTAACATTCACACAAGTTCCCTGGGAACCAACAAACCAGGGCCAGTGCTAAAGTCTTCATACTAATTAGAAGAGCCCGTCTCCCCGGTGCCAGGCGTTTATCTGTGAGAAGCAGAAGATAGTGTAAAGAAGAAGATCTTTACGCTGGGGAGAAGCCAATGAACTGTTCTACAGATTAGAGAAATGACTATAAAACGCCGGGCGGCTCGGAATATTATTAAACTTTAATGTAACCCGGCACAAGGGTAATGGCGGGGGACGCTGAGGAATCCGTACAGCGGGAACTTTATTTTTTAAAAACAGCATTAATGACAGGGGCTGAAGATATACAGAAGTACCAGGTGCCCCTGAGGCCTCTATAGGGGATCCAGAAGTACCAGGTGCCCCTGAGGTCTCTATAGGGGATCCAGAAGTACCAGGTGCCCCTGAGGCCTCTATAGGGGATCCAGAAGTACCAGGTGACCCTGAGGCCTCTATAGGGGATCCAGAAGTACCAGGTGACCCTGAGGCCTCTATAGGGGATCCAGAAGTACCAGGTGCCACTCAGGCCTCTATAGGGGATCCAGAAGTACCAGGTGCAACTGAGGTTTCTATAGGGGATCCAGAAGTACCAGGTGCAACTGAGGCTTCTATAAGGGGCCAGAAGTACCAAGTGCAACTGAGGCTTCTATAGGGGATCCAGAAGTACCAGGTGCCCCTGAGGCCTCTATAGGGGATCCAGAAGTACCAGGTGCCCCTGAGGTCTCTATAGGGGATCCAGAAGTACCAGGTGCCCTGAGGTCTCTATAGGGGATCCAGAAGTACCAGGTGCAACTGAGGCTTCTATAGCATTCCAGAAGTACCAGGTGCCCTGAGGCCTCTATAGGGGATCCAGAAGTACCAGGTGCCACTGAGGCCTCTATAGGGGATCCAGAAGTACCAGGTGCCCCTGAGGCCTCTATAGGGGATCCAGAAGTACCAGGTTCCCCTGAGGTCTCTATAGGGGATACAGAAGTAGAAGGCGCACCTAAGGCATCTATAGGGGATCCAGAAGTGTCATGTGCCCCTGAGGTCTCTATAGGGGATCCAGAAGTACCAGGTGCAACTGAGGCTTCTATAGCATTCCAGAAGTACCAGGTGCCCTGAGGCCTATATAGGGGATCCAGAAGTACCAGGTGCCCCTGAGGCCTCTATAGGGGATCCAGAAGTACCAGGTGCCCCTGAGGTCTATATACGGGATCCAGAAGTACCAGGTGAAACTGAGGTTTCTATAGGGGATCCAGAAGTACCAGGTGCAACTGAGGCTTCTATAGGGGGACCAGAAGTACCAGGTTAAACTGAGGCTTCTATAGCGGTCCAGAAGTACCAGGTGCCCTGAGGCCTCTATAGGGGATCCAGAAGTACCAGGTGCCACTGAGGTCTCTATAGGGGATCCAGAAGTATCCGGTGCCCCTTGAGGTCTCTATAGGGGATCCAGAAGTATCCGGTGCCCCTGAGGTCTCTATAGGGGATCCAGAAGTACCAGGTGCTCCTGAGGTCTCTATAGGGGATCCAGAAGTACAAGGTTCCCCTGAGGTCTCTATAGGGGATCCAGAAGTAGCAGGCACACCTAAGGCCTCTATAGGGGATCCAGAAGTATCAGGTGTCCCTGAGGTCTCTATAGGGGATCCAGAAGTATCAGGTGCCCCTGAGGTCTCTATAGGGGATCCAGAAGTACCAGGTGCTCCTGAGGTCTCTATAGGGGATCCAGAAGTATCAGGTGCCCCTGAGGTCTCTATAGGGGATCCAGAAGTACCAGGTGCTCCTGAGGTCTCTATAGGGGATCCAGAAGTACCAGGTGCCCCTGGGGCCTCAATAGGGGATCCAGAAGTACCAGGTGCAACTGAGGCTTCTATAGGAGTCCAGAAGTATCAGGTGCCCCTGAGGTCTCTATAGGCGATCCAGAAGTACCAGGTGCCACTGAGGCCTCTATAGGGGATCCAGAAGTGTCAGGCACACCTAAGGCCTCTATAGGGGATCCAGAAGTATCAGGCGCACCTAAGGCCTCTATAGGGGATCCAGAAGTATCAGGTGCACCTGAGGCCTCTATGGGGGATGTAGAAGTGCCAGGTGCACCAAAGGCCTCTATAGGGGATCCAGAAGTACTAGATGTACCTGAGCCCTCTGAACCACATAAGTAGGTACAAGTGTTTTTAGAGATTTTGCAGCAGGACCAGAAACTTCACGTTACACCTCTGTATGTGGCTAATGGGTTTGTCTGTGCACCCAGGAGGCACTTTCGTGGTTTCCAGCTCATCTTCTATAGAAGACATTATGGAATTTGTACAGAAAGTAATATTAGGTGATAAGTCCCTAATATGACGCCATCAAAAATGGAAGTGAGCTCTTAAAGAGAACCAGGAGATTGAATTGATGAACCAGACACAATGCCTTGCAGGCCCAGCTCAGTTGAACATATTGATACCATTCACTGGAGAAAAAGTGCTTTTAATCCATGTGCAGATGAGAAGTTAAGTGCACCAAGGGCGGGCCCAAGCCACTATGTGCACCCTTGCTCCTCCTGCTTCCTTTGCCAGCACCTTCTTGATTGACATGGCAAGGATCCTGCAAAGTCAATTCCTTGCTACTTGATATTGAAGATTTTGGATTTACCTTGGTTCTGCATCCAGATCCTGCCTGAGCATCATGCCCTAATCCTCGGCTTGTTGGATGACTTTCACGTCTGTCCCCATGGTACTGGAAACCAAGTTCTGCTTAATTTCCGTTATCTGATGTTTTGCTTGCATAACAAAGTATTTTTGTAGCTTGTAGCTGTTACTTACATTGTGGAATGGGTTATTAACCCTTTCAGTCACTGGGACGTACCTGTATGTCATAGTGTCTTGCAGATTGTATAGAGCAGGCTGCGGCGCTGAGCCCTCTTCATACACGGTGGGTGCTGGCTTTATAATACATTAGGCACCCGAACGCAATGAACGGGATCACCAATGATGCCAAACCCGGTCATTTAACCCTCAGATGCAGCGTTCAATAGCAATCGCAGCATCTGCAGAGTTAGGCAGAGGGAGGGTCCTCCTTCTGCCTTCCGATCGGAGCCCTCAAAGTGAAAACGCAGAGCTCCAAAAGGTTACGATGACAGCCGGGGACCTGCTCAAGTTTCCTTGGCCTGTCATAGCAATCTGCCTGCAAAGCTGTGCTTGAGACACAGCTCAGCAGGCAGAGTGTCAGAATCCCATTCACCATAATAGTTCTCTATTATAAGCATGGTCGACGGCAAAGGGTAGACACACTTCCTTTGAGGGAGCAATGTCATACGCAAAGATCTCTTATAGACAAGGCGAAAGGTCAGTTTTTATAATCAATGTAATGGGGAAAACACACTACACAAGGGACCATATTAGCATTCCAATACAGAGGTGTGAGCCATTAACCCCTTTCCAACCTCTGCCGTACATGTACAGCCAAAGTCAGAAACTGAGCGAGCTCCATAGCTGCAGGGTTTCTGCTGTTTTAAATGGCAGACAATGTCTGTGATGGGCGATCACGCCAATCATGGACGTTTAACCTCAATTGTGAGGCTTTTTTTGTGGGCTGTGCAAAGCGCTGAGACCAAGAGGCATGGCACAGAAAACAGGGCTAGATGAGCTTTCTAGCTCTGTCAATCCAGGGGAAGGGAGTAAGGGCTAAAGCTGTAAGGGTTACTACTAATTAGTGCTCCGAGAGCTCTGGCCGACCCCTTGGTAGGCTGATTTACATATCAATAAAAATGTGAAACAAGAAATACATAATACTATGCTATATGCTTGGTTTAATATGGTTGATCATGCTGAACCAGCTTGTCTGACAACTCACCCATCTACTTGAGGTACCTCACATTCTATCCTACTCAGCTTACTCTTACTATCCACTGACCTGTTTACCTACACTGCAAAATCCTTGTCTCTTCGCCCTCCCCATTATGCTCAATGTGCTTTTTTTTGTTGTCAATGCCCATTGGAATCATATATCACCTATCTGTCTTGTGGTCAGTCCCAGAGGTGGACCTGCTCCTATCTGACATTGATGGAATATCCTAGTGATATGCCACCAATATCTCAGATGAGACACCCCTTTTAGTGAATGCACTGAAGAAAAAGACATCTCACGCCATGCCCCGGGGGCTCATATTCTCCCAATATTACCATCTGTAGGTAAATATTCCTTATTGTTCACTGTAATTGCAATTTCCATCCTCCAAAAAAAAAAAATGTTTCTGAAATTTCCATTTCCACCTTCATTTCCATAACGTGCATACGGTTACCTAGCAAAGCCATGTCTGCTGTAAATGATACATGTCGGCACGCTCAAAGAGAGACTGAGCCAGCGAGAATGAATGGCTCTCGCCGTCATCAACATTATTTTTTAATTTTCTTCCTCCCAGGTGGCGTTGGTTGGAAGCTTCTGAAAGCTCAGACTAATCCAAAGCTCAACCCGAAATCTCAGCTTTAGAAATGAGGTGGAAGACGACGCGCAATATCTGTTATCATGGAAGCATGAGGGGGAATGTTACAGATGTGCTCATCCTTAGCTTTCTACGAATGTCATAAAGGACCACTGTTCAATGCAATCTCGTCACATGCTGGCCAAATCCTCCACGGGTTGCAGTTCACGTCAATACCACTAGATGGCTGCAAATAGACACCTATAGCGTAAACCACGCCTAAAAGGGTATAGTAAAATTATATATATATATATATTTTATTTATTTATTCCAAACTTGGTCATCTTGTGCCACACCTTTGACCTTTGAGGTATGTAAAGTAAGGAATGACGCATCTATATCTTGTTCTTGTTGCTATTTATTTATTTAATTAGTCAATGATTCATTTATTACTAATGTATCCAGTTTTGTGGTTATTAATTTGTATTATTTAACCTCTTGAGCTCCTGAGGATTTTATGCCTTCTCTGCCTTCCTGGAGCCATATATTTTTTTAAATTTTTCCATTCTTATAACTGTATAATTGCTTGTTTTTTTTTTTGATTAGTTGTACTTTCTAGCAAAAAAAGCTGGCAAAAAATTCCAAAAAGAAAAAATGCAGTTCTGCCAGTTTTACGGCTTTAGATTGAAGTTTTATATATATATATATATATATTTATTTGTTTACATTTTTCGCCCCTCCCCCCCGGCAGGCTATTATACGCGATCGCTTTTAGCATACATTGCAGTGCATTAGTACTGCATTTTAAGCCCTATGGAGGCTTGCCACCTGCAGGCCTCCATATTAACTACAGCTCTAATACACTGGGTTTCTTCAGAGAGACCCAGCATATTAGAGCTAACACATGGTTCATTCGAACCTGGGGGGAACTGTTCAAGACCAGCAGCAATTCTGTGTTTTCAGTCTTCAGATGCTGCAGTCACATTTTGACCAATGCATCTTTAGGGTTAAATGTCTCTGACTGGCGTTATCACCGATCGCAGACATTAGGCTCAGGTCTCTGCTGTTTGAAACAGCAGAAACCCAGCAGTTATGATGCCTACTGTGCCTGCGAGCAGATGTCTTCCACCGTACATATATGGCGATGGTCGTCTAAGGGTTAAAGTATACCTAAACCTTCAGATACCTTTGCAGAATAGGCTGCCATATGTGTATACACGATTGATGACACTACATATGACCATTTTTTTATCAGTTTTTCTTTTTTTCCCTTTCATGTACTGCATCTCTATTTCTAAGTCATCTCTGTGCTGGTGGACGGAGACTAGCTGTAATGATGTCTCCCTTGGAGGAACAATTCTGCTTCCCATCTCTCTCTCTCATTGACTCAGAAGCACCATATAGGTCATTCTCTAGGAGCACTGGGCAGTATCGATGTGAATAAAGCTCCTGTGGGTGAGATATAACACTTAGTATCTGCAGCTGAATCTGCTTCAGGATACTTGTTTCTCTTTGCACTTCCTCTCTGTTTCTTCTTTTTCCCCATCCCCTTTCTCTGTGGGATGATACAATGTGATCCTTCAGTGAGCAGGCAGCCCGCCTTGGATTTTTCTAGCTGGAGAACAGAGCATTTTAATCTGATAAGATATATTACAAAGTTTCTTATATTCACCTGTACTATTGATTTACTTTATGTGGATACGCAACTTTTTTTTTGTGGGATAACCTCTTTAATGGATTTATTTGTCCATCCTCCATCAGAATGCTTGGCATAGTGATCTTATGTGCAGCTGCTTCACCAGGAAAACCCTCCTCATGAAGCTCTTGACCCACAGTGTATTTGCTGATATCACTTCCAGTGTGGAACTGTATAGTGTGAGTGATGCAACAAAGGATAGGTGATTTTTAGCACTCTACCGCCCCGATCTGTGAGTTTTTGAATTTCTCTGAGCTCCTCAGTACCACCCATACTACTGCCAATGTTAGTCTAAGGAGATTACATGGCTGTGTGCTGGATTTTATGCACCTGTTTGCAATCTTTGTGGGTCAAATATCTGATTGTCTGGCAGATAACACTTTCCGCGACCACCTCAGTGCACTCAGCTACTTGTACTCTCTTGGTAGTCACCCAAACAGGAAGTCAAGAAGCTAACAGCCTATGTACAGGACGTACACTCGAAATGTAGTAAAAAGGAGAGAAACAGACATTAGCTCTACAGCGCTATAAAATACTGCCATACTACCTGCATGCAGTTACTGTGGTGGAGTTCGCTTTTAAGTCGATATGTTTTCAGTTTCTTGCATTTAGTAAGATTTGCTGATTTGCAGCACATATCATTAAATGGAGAATTAGAGGAATCTACGGCATAAGCGAAAGCCAGGCCGGCTCATTTACTAGACGACATACATCAGTAGAGCCATCTTGAAATGAATGATGGAAATTAGAGTTTCCATTTACAGTAGTCATAAAATGGTGGCGTTTGTCACTGTTGGCTGCGTCCAGATAATCACCTCCACTGGCCGGGTATCTGACGCTGTACGGACCCTACAGGACACATCACCATCCCCCGCTCCGAGGGGTCATTTATCTCTAAATGCCGATTGTCATATATGTAATAATCTGCTGTGTCTGCAACTCCAGACGGCCCTGATTGATTGGATTAAAAATCTGTATTTATAAAACTAATCATAAACGGGTTTTTCAGCCCAAACCATATCTATCTATCTATCTATCTATTTATCTAACTTGAAGAAAATCCACGGCACTCCAAAAAGTAAAATAGAATCGGTGTTTATTCACCCAAACGCGACGTTTCGGTCCGCACAATGGGACCTTTCTCAAGTCACTGCTTGAGAAAGGTCCCATTGTGCGGACCGAAACGTTGCGTTTGGGTGAATAAACACCGATTCTACTTTAATTTTTGGAGTGCCGTGGATTTTCTTCAAGTTAGCTTATACGGATATTGGATCTTTTCCTCAGACACTGGCACCCAGCCATTACTTTTTGTCTGTGCGGTCCACCATTTCTGTTTTGGTATCTATCAATCTATCTAAAAAATAAAAAGTGAAGAGAAGCAGCACTTACAAGGAATGGGTGCAAAAAATCCTCCCAAGAACCTGAGACCAAGGTTCAGCAATTCAGTAAATACAAAAATTGAAGGCAGCACTCCAATGGTATCGTGAAGAAAGCAGTGGTTTATTCACCCATGAGTGCTGCCTTCAATTTTTGTATCTATCTATCTATCTATCTATCTATCTATCTATCTATCTAATATCTATCTATCTATCTATCTATTTCATATCTATATCTATCTATCTCATATCTATCTCATATCTATCTATCTATCTATCTATCTATCTATCTATCTATCTATCTATCTATCTATCAATCTATCTATCTATCCTTCTTTTCTTTATTTCTTCCTCCCTCCGTACAGTATGTCTCTGGTCCTTAGGGATATAACTAATGCCATATCTAATCTACTCTATCTATCTATCTATCTATCTATCTATCTATCTATCTATCTATCCTTCTTCCTTATTTTCTTTCTTCCTCCCTCCGTGAAGTATGTCTCAGGTCCTTAGGAATAAGACTAATACCATAATATCTATCTATCTATCTATCTATCTATCTATCTATCTATCTATCTATCTATCTCCTTCCTTTCTCTTAGGTCGCCAGGGGTAGAACTAGTGCCATCATATCTATCAATCTGTCTCATCTCTCTCTCTCTCTTTCTTTCTTTCTTTCTTTCTTTCCTTCTTTCCATGTCTTTCTTTCCTTCCTTTCTATTTCTTTACTCTCTATGTCATAGGTCCTGAGAGTACCATCATAACTAACTACCTATATCACATCCCTTCCTTCCTCTCATCCTTTCTTCCATCCCTCCCTCCCTCCCTCCCTCCCTCCCTCCCTCCCTCCCTTTCTTCCTTCCTCTCATCCTTTCTTCCATCCCACCCACCCACCCTCCCTTCCTTCATTTCTTCCTTCCTTCCTCCTTCCTTCCTTCCTTCCTTCCTTCCTTCCTTCCTTCCTTCCTTCCTTCCTTCCCTCCCTCCCTTCCTTCCATCTATCCCTTCCTTCCATCCATCCATCCCTTCATTCCTTCCTTCCTTCCTTTCTCTCATCCTGTCTTCCATCCCTCCCTCCCTTCCTTCCTTCCTTCCTTCCTTCCTTCCATCCATTCCTTCCTTCCTTCCTTCCTTCCTTCCTTCCATCAATCCCTCCCTTCCATCCATCCATCCCTCCCTTCATTCCATCCCTTCCTTCCTTTCTCTCATCCTTCCTTCCTTCCATCCATCTATCCATCCATCCATCCATCCCTTCCTTCCTTTCTTCCTTCCATCCCTCCCTTCCTTCTTGTTTTCTTCCTTCTTGTGTAATGTGTTTGTTCCTCGGGGGCAGGGCTATCATAATGCTTGATACTATACACGACAGGAGCCCCTGGGGTTTTCTTTCCTCTTTACATCTTTCCTATGACCCTTGGAGTCCTGTACAGTTGTAGCCACCTAACAGTAAAAGGGAGAAGCCACACCTGGGCAGCTTCTCTCCAATGGCCCCATAGATCTTCTCCTATGGAATGGATTTATCTTTAGATGAGGGCCCGCTGGTGGTTGTGTGGCCCCTGGAAGGTGAAGGCTTAGTCCAGCCTATAGATTAGATTGTAAATCCATGTACATTACATAAGAAAATGAATTCCATTCAGTTCGGTGCCTGAGATTAAGTTGTGATTGTTTTACCGTGAAGATGGGAATTTCACATCGTTCCATCAGCATCGTTACACCGCCGACATGGAAAACAATAAACTGTAATTACTTGATGAGGGACGTGTTCAGACACAGAGCCCCGCCACTGACACAACCTGAAATTAGTTTTTTTTTTCTCATTTTTGGATCTTTGACCCAACTCTATTAACATTTTTTCTTTCCCATTTCGGATTAATTACCGACTGCGTCAGAAATGGCGCTGCCTATCTCGCTGATTTTTTTTCCTCCATTTACTTATTTACAATATTTAAAATTAACTTACTTATCAAAATGCGGAGCCGCGGAGATCATTCATCTTTCTGTCGACCGTTTCTACATCACAATACCGCCGTGATTGATAAAGTGTCTTAAGTTCAAGCGCCGAGAACTCGGCTACAGTAAAAATTCCAGCGGAAGATTAATTAAGAGTCATCTTTGGGCGACAGGTTTTTAAATAGGTTTTGGATTTAAACAAAATATCAGCTGAAGCAGAAAGAGATTTTAAGGAGAAAACTTAATGACGGCTGCGCTTTACAAAGGAACGTGAAACTGTAATCTGAAGAATATTTAAGAAATGGCGCAAGGGGCGCGGTTCTTATAGACGTAGCAGGGCTGAATCCATCATTTGTTCACTGTTAAAGGACTTGCACAGGAAAATATGGCCGTTTTCTTCTAGAAGCAGCGCCAGACCTGTGCACAGGTTGTGTGTGGTATTGCAGCTCAGCTCCATTGAAGTGAATGAGGCTCGACTGCAATACCAGATGCAACCTGTGGATAGGGGTGGCACTATTTTGAAGAAAGCAGACATTACACAGTCCCCTCACGATAATACAGTACATTTCTATGTATTCGTGTATTCTGAACTCTCCCTACTGTTCCCCTTTTCTGTTACACAGATTGCTTCTCTTGCCCATCTCTCTCACAGACTGCTCCCCATAACCCCTTGCTTTCACAAACTGCTCCCCATGCCTTCCCTTTCTATCTCTCCTTTCTTTGTTACACAGACTTCTCCCTATGCCCCTTCCCTCCTAGGCTGCTAGTTATTCTCCCTTCTCCACACAGACTTCTGCCCATACTCTCATCTCTCACTGCTCCCTCCTCCACACTGATTGTTTCCCATGACTCAGTCTCACAGACTCCTCTATAATGCCCTTCTCCTCTCACACAGACTGGTCCCCACCTTCACACAGACTGCTCCCCATAACCCCTTGCTTTCACAAACTGCTCCCCATGCCTTCCCTTTCTATCTCTCCTTTCTTTGTTACACAGACTTCTCCCTATGCCCCTTCCCTCCTAGGCTGCTAGTTATTCTCCCTTCTCCGCATAGACTTCTCCTCATACTCTCATCTCTCACTGCTCCCTCCTCCACACTGATTGTTTCCCATGACTCAGTCTCACAGACTCCTCTATAATGCCCTTCTCCTCTCACACAGACTGGTCTCCACCTTCACACAGACTGCTCCCCATAACCCATCTCTTTCACAAACTTTTCCCCATGCATCCTCTTTTTATCTCTCCCTTCTTTGTTACACAGACTGCTCCCTCCTCCACAGATTGTTTCCCATGTCACCTCTCACAGAATCCGTTACGACACCCCCTCACACACACACAGACTGCTCCCTCCTCCACACTGATTGTTTCCCATGACACCGTCTCATAGACTCCTCTATAATGCCCCTTTCCTCTCACTCAGATTGGTCCCCACCTTCTCACAGACTGCTCCCCATGCCTCTTTTCTTTCACAAACTGCTCCCCCTGCTTCCTCTTTCTATCTCTCCCTTCTTTGTTACACAGACCCTCCTATGCCCTCCTCCTCCTAGGATGCTAGTTATTCTCCCTTCTCTGCACAGTCTGCTCCTCATACTCTCATCTCTCACAGATTGCTCTCTCCTCCACACTGATTGTTTCCTATGTCTCCTCTCACAGACTCATGCCCCCCCATACATACAGACTGCTCTCTCCTCTACACTCCACACTGATTGTTTTTTCCCATGATTCAGTGTCACAGACTCCTCTATAATGCACTTTTCCTTTCACACAGACTGCTCCCCATGCCTGCTTTCTTTCCCACACTGCTCCCCCTGCCTCCCCTTCCTATCTCTCCCTTCTTTGTTACACAGACCTACCTATGCCCCCTCTTCCTAGTCTGCTCCATACAGTATTCCACAAAAATTCTCCCTTCAGTCTGCTCCTCATACTTTCATCTCTCACAGACTTCTCCCTCCTCCACACCGATTGTTTCCCATTTCCCCTCTCACAGACTGCTCCCCATACTCTCATCTCTCACAAACTGCTCCCCATACTCTCATCTCTCACAGACTGCTCCCCAAACTCTCATATCTCACAGACTGCTCCCCATACTCTCATCTCTCACAGACTGCTCCTCATTCTCTCATCTCTCACAGACTGCTCCCCATACTCTCATCTCTCACAGACTGTTCCCCATACTCTCATCTCTCACAGACTGCTCCCCATTCTCTCATCTCTCACAGACTGCTCCCCATACTCTCATCTCTCACATACTGATCCCCATTCTCTCATTTCTCACAGACTGCTCCCCATATTCTCATCTCTCACAGACTGCTCCCCATTCTCTCATCTCTCACAGACTGCTCCCCATTCTCTCATCTCTCACAGACTGCTCCCTCCTCCACAGATTATTTCCCATGTCCCCTCTCACAGACCCCACCATGCACACAGACTGCTCCTCTCCTTGATATAGACTCCTCTATATTGCCCCTCTCCTCTCACACAGACTGCTTCTCTTGCCCCCCCTTCTCTCTTACAGACTGCTCCACATAACCCCTTGCTTTCACAAAATATAACTGCTCCCCTGCCTATTTTTTTCTCTCTCCCTTCGTTTGTTACACAGACTTCTCCCTATGGTCCTCCCTCCTAGGCTGCTACTTACAATATTCCACACGAATTCTCCCTTCTCCGCACAGTCTACTCCTCATACTCTTATCTCTCACAGACTGCTCTCTTCTCCACAGATTGTTTCCCATGACACCCCCAACACACACACACACCCACACACAGACTGCTCCCCTCCATCACAAAAACTGCTCTGTATGTGATTCAAATGTTGTAAGTTGGGGGGCTTCTTCTATATTAATGGGTATGGCAAAAGACCAAAAAATTTGCTATAGTTGGGTGGGATTAGTTGGAAGTCCACTCTAGTATAACAGGTCCAGCAGCTACCGTGTTTCCCCGAAAATAAGACAGGGTCTTATTTCTTTTTTTTCTCTGAAAAAACGGTTAGGGCTTATTATCGGGGTAGGTCTTATTTTTGCCCCCACTGAACATATACCGGTATTTCATTTTTGCCCCCCACTGAACATATATGTCATTTTTGCCCCCACTGAATATATATGTCATTTTTGGCCCCTCTGAATATATACTGGTATGTCATTTTTTTGCCCCCGGGACCCTGTGCACACACAGAGGCCCTGACTGGCCATTAAAATCACTTGCGGGCTGCGCCCCCCCGGGCCTGTACCGTAACCCTATTCTCAGTGTATCCTCAATGTACCTAGGGCTTATTTTTGGAGTAGGGCTTATATTTTAAGCCTACTCCAAAAGCAGGGCAAAATAGCACTAGGGTTTATTATCGGGGTAGGTCTTATTTTCGGGGAAACAGGGTAGGACAGCCACAAGCTTTCAGGTGCAGGAGTGACTTCCTGTTAGCTGAGCAAGTGTAAGGTGGTTGTAGAGGATGTGCCCACCATCGAATTACACTGCAGCTAGGGGAGACCAGCCAAAAATGACAATGTAGCTGAGATACAATGAGATACTGCCATTCACAACTAACTGCAACGTTAAAGACTGTTGTGCCTCTCTTTAAGAAGAAGAATGCCTCCGAAAACTTCTGAATCTGATCACAAGTAAAGTTTATAGCAGATCATGTTCCTGTGAGTGGACCTCTACCTGGTGCGTTTCGTCTTCAGCCACTCTTACATTTCCAAGCCTAGGATCCTTTGTAAACGTTTCCAGACGGTTGTCAGATTAAGGGACTTTTCCATTATTATGAATCTGCTGAGCCATGTAAAACGTACCACCATCCGGACTGCGATATTGATGATATTTCACGGAGCCTCCACCACCTGTTGGGTAGATAAGAACAAGCTGTCAGTGGTGTTTGCTGCCATTTGGCCTTTCAGATTCATTTTTTATTCTGTGAAACTGTTTCCATGTCAGAATTAGTCAGCGCTTAGGTTTTCAGCACTATCTCCGTGTAGACGCCTGTGGCATTTGTTTGTTCCTGACGATGCACAGGGATTTCTTTTGGCGACCCGCGGTTATCCACTATGGAGATGATGGAAGATGATTCATAACTGACTTTGACATTCATTTTCTGGCAAAAGCTGATAAGATGAAGACAAAAGCCAGCAAGTTTATCTACGTGAAGGTGGGGGAGGGGGCAGTTTGGCTCCGACAGGTTAATTCAGAGCAGGGTAATGTGGGTCGACTCCATTAATACCTGGGAGACTTACAATTTATTGAGCTGTATTCCTAAATGCATCTGGTTGAATATAGCAATGCAAAAAAGACTGTAAAGTAACAAAAATTTCTGGAAACATTTTTTTTTTTTTTAGTTCAAAAAAGATAAAAACAAAGACAATACTTGAATGATATGGGATGAAGAACCATGGCCTCAATACTGAAGCTGATTAAATTGTATCATGGTCTTTTCCACCTGTACAGATCATGGGTGAAGGCAGGAGACATCAGACTGGGGTTGGAGTCAGAGAGGAGGGAACGGCTGTCAGATGAGGACAGCTTTTTTCTACCTTGGGCCTTAGGAAGGTCAATACTTTCTGTCGTTCCTGGTCAAGGAGATAGCTGTGAAAATAGAAGGATCTGATGGTCACATGAAGCCTCCTGTTGACTCAAGTTATTGATGGGCAGAGACTAAGGAAGGTCAAGCTTTTCTGTCATTCATGGTCAAGGAGATAGTTGTGAAAATAGAAGGATCTGATGGTCGCATGAAGCCTCCTGTTGACCCAAGTTATTGAAGGGCAGAGACTAAGGAAGGTCAGTCTTTTCGGTCGTTCATGGTCAAGGTGATAGCTGTGAAAAAAGAAAGATCTGATGGTCTCATGAAGCCTCCTGTTGACCCACGTTTTTGAAAGGCAGAGACTAAGGAAGGTCAATATTTTCAGTCATTCATGGTCAAGGAGATAGCTGTGAAAATAGAAAGATCTCATGGTTGCAAGAAGCCTGCTGTTGGCCCAAGTTATTGAAAGGCAGAGACTAAGGGAGGTCAAGCTTTTTTGTTGTTCATGATCAAGGTGATAGCTGTGAAAAAAGAAAGATCTGATGGTCTCATGAAGCCTCCTGTTGACCCAAGTTTTTGAAAGGCAGAGACTAAGGAAGGTCAATCTTTTCAGTCATTCATAGTCAAGGAGATAGCTATGAAAATAGAAAGATCTCATGGTTGCAAGAAGCCTCCTGTTGGCCCAAGTTATTGAAAGGCAGAGACTAAGGGAGGTCAAGCTTTTCTGTCATTCACGGTCAAGGAGATAGCTGTGAAAAAAGACAGATCTGATGGTCTCATGAAGCCTCCTGTTGACCCAAGTTTTTGAAAGGCGGAGACTAAGGAAGGTCAATCTTTTCAGTCATTCATGGTCAAGGAGATAGCTGTGAAAATAGAAAGATCTGATGGTCGCATAAAGTCTCCTGTTGACTCAAGTTATTGAAGGGCAGAGACTAAGGAAGGTCAAGCTTTTCTGTCATTCATGGTCAAGGAGATAGTTGTGAAAATAGAAAGATTTGATGGTCTCATGAAGCCTCCTGTTGACCCACGTTTTTGAAAGGCAGAGACTAAGGAAGGTCAATATTTTCAGTCATTCATGGTCAAGGAGATAGCTGTGAAAATAGAAAGATCTCATGGTTGCAAGAAGCCTCCTGTTGGCCCAAGTTATTGAAAGGCAGAGACTAAGGGAGGTCAAGCTTTTTGTTGTTCATGATCAAGGTGATAGCTGTGAAAAAAGAAAGATCTGATGGTCTCATGAAGCCTCCTGTTGACCCAAGTTTTTGAAAGGCAGAGACTAAGGAAGGTCAATCTTTTCAGTCATTCATAGTCAAGGAGATAGCTATGAAAATAGAAAGATCTCATGGTTGCAAGAAGCCTCCTGTTGGCCCAAGTTATTGAAAGGCAGAGACTAAGGGAGGTCAAGCTTTTCTGTCATTCACGGTCAAGGAGATAGCTGTGAAAAAAGACAGATCTGATGGTCTCATGAAGCCTCCTGTTGACCCAAGTTTTTGAAAGGCGGAGACTAAGGAAGGTCAATCTTTTCAGTCATTCATGGTCAAGGAGATAGCTGTGAAAATAGAAAGATCTGATGGTCGCATAAAGTCTCCTGTTGACTCAAGTTATTGAAGGGCAGAGACTAAGGAAGGTCAAGCTTTTCTGTCATTCATGGTCAAGGAGATAGTTGTGAAAATAGAAAGATTTGATGGTCTCATGAAGCCTCCTGTTGACCCACGTTTTTGAAAGGCAGAGACTAAGGAAGGTCAATATTTTCAGTCATTCATGGTCAAGGAGATAGCTGTGAAAATAGAAAGATCTCATGGTTGCAAGAAGCCTCCTGTTGGCCCAAGTTATTGAAAGGCAGAGACTAAGGGAGGTCAAGCTTTTTTGTTGTTCATGATCAAGGTGATAGCTGTGAAAAAAGAAAGATCTGATGGTCTCATGAAGCCTCCTGTTGACCCAAGTTTTTGAAAGGCGGAGACTAAGGAAGGTCAATCTTTTCAGTCATTCATGGTCAAGGAGATAGCTGTGAAAATAGAAAGATCTGATGGTCGCATAAAGTCTCCTGTTGACTCAAGTTATTGAAGGGCAGAGACTAAGGAAGGTCAAGCTTTTCTGTCATTCATGGTCAAGGAGATAGTTGTGAAAATAGAAAGATTTGATGGTCGCATGAAGCCACCTGTTGACCCAAGTTATTGAAGGGCAGAGACTAAGGAAGGTCAATCTTTTCGGTCGTTCATGGTCAAGGAGATAGCTGTGAAAATAGAAAGATCTGATGGTCACCTGAAGCCTCATGTTGACCCAAGTTTTTGAAAGGCAGAGACTAAGGAAGGTCAATCTTTTCAGTCATTCATGGTCAAAGAAATAGCTATGAAAATAGAAAGATCTCATGGTTGCAAGAAGCCTCCTGTTGGCCCAAGTTATTGAAAGGCAGAGACTAAGGGAGGTCAAGCTTTTTTGTTGTTCATGATCAAGGTGATAGCTATGAAAAAAGAAAGATCTGATGGTCTCATGAAGCCTCCTGTTGACCCAAGTTTTTGAAAGGCGGAGACTAAGGAAGGTCAATCTTTTCAGTCATTCATGGTCAAGGAGATAGCTGTGAAAATAGAAAGATCTCATGGTTGCAAGAAGCCTCCTGTTGGCCCAAGTTATTGAAAGGCGGAGACTAAGGAAGGTCAATCTTTTCTGTCATTCACGGTCAAGGAGATAGCTGTGAAAATAGAAAAATCTGATGGTCGCATGAAGTCTCCTGTTGACCCAAGTTATTGAAAGGGGGAGACTTCTGGTACTAATGAATTGGACACTATGCACTTGGGGCATCAAACCAATGGACTATATGGACTAGTTGACTAGAAGGTGGGAAATGATGGACAGCTGGCACAAAAAAAAAAACACTGGGCAACAAGGACTGGTGGCACCAAACAGCTTAGAGATGTTTATTCGGCTGCACCAGATAACTGGATACCAGAGACAAACCACTAGATAACAGGGGTCGGGGATCAAAAATATTAGGGTCCCCTTATACGGTCGACCCCAGGCCAATGATGAGTGCCAGCCACTTAGCATACCAGAGAGAAATGTCACATATAGGGGTATTCACTTCTGGGACTTATATAGCAGGTTTATAGAATATGCCAATACTGTCCTATAGGTACTGGTCCCATCTCTGGCACCCACTCCTATCACGAGAATGGGGCCCTGCTGTGCATGGTAATCATGCTGCACATGTGCTGAGTCCTCTCTATTCCTTGCTATTGCAATTCAAAAACTAGGTGAGGGTGAATGGAAAGCACGCAGGCACGGGACTTCTGAAAGTAGCTGAGCACTTTTGCATGAGTGCCATGGAAGTCCCATAGCAGTGAATGTAGAAAGCTGCACATGCGCAGTATGACCTCCATTCACAGCAGGGCCTCGTTCTTGAGAAAGAAGAAGGTACCAGAGGTGGGACCCAAACCTACTGGACTTTTATGACATATTTTGTGAAGCTAGTCTACATGTATTTGTCTGTTCAGCATTTCTGGGTATATTTCACACATGACTTTCTCTAATGTTAACCCTTTATCTTATTATTTACTATCCTGCCAATGTTTTTGTGTGCTATCATCTATCAGAACTGATTAGTAAAATGTTAAGTGATTTGATTTCACCGATTCTTTATATCCTCTGACTCTGAATATCTGAATATTTTTACCCTCATATATTGTACAATTTAATACATTACCCAAAACTTCAGGATATGTCCAAAACCATCCCACTGGGTGTAGCAAAGAAGTCACTTTCCTCCATGGGATAAAACTACCTTGAACTTTACCCATCACCAGGCTTGAAACTCGAGTTGGGCGATACCAAACTGCATTAATCATCACCTGGACTTTGAAAGGGCTTGTCCAGCTTTGTACACTTTTAACAATCTAAAGCCCAGCCTGCATTTTTAGCCCCCTTAGGGGACTTGAACATGTGATTATCAGATCGCTTCTACCATAGACTATAAAAGCTTATATCTTATTATTTACATTGGCCTCTTTCCCAATCTGTGAGCACATTGGTGCTTAAAATTTTGTGAACCCTTCAGAATTTTTTTATGCTTCTGAACAAATTTGACTTAAAACTACATCAGTTCAGGGACCAAATCAAAGAAATAAGTCAAACACATTAGGTTTGGTCACTTATTTGTTTAAGAAAATTATCCAATATCACATGTCTGTGTATGGTAAAAGTATGTGAACCCTTGCTTGCAGTATCTGGTGTGACGCCCTATTTTCTAGTAATGGCTGATTTGTCCTGAACATTAAATCGAAGCAGTTTTAGCCCATTCCTCTGTATAAAACCACTTCAGCTCTGCTATGTTGCTGGTTTCCTCACATGAATTACTGACTTCAGGACCTTGCATAACATTCTATTGGATTTAGGTCCAGATTGTGACTTTCATTCTAAAACGTTAACTTTCTTCTTCTTTAACCATTCTTTGGTGTGCTTAGGGTCCTTGTTTGCTGCTTGAGTAATGATGAGCTAATTTCTGAAAATTAACTTTGGACTCAAATCTATTGTACCCGAATCAAAAGTGCTTCAAGCTCCAAGAAAACCAGCGCATGGCATTCTGGTCTCTGATGCATGACATTCTGGTTTTGGAAACTTTTCCAGCCTGATGAGCATCAACATCTCTTCTCATGAGGTCTTCAGAAATCTCCTTTGCTCATGCCATGATACACTTCCACAAACGTGTTGTGCAGATCCAACTTTGATAGATATATTTTTCTAAAGGTTCACATAGTTTTGACAATAACAGATTTGTGATGTTGAATCATTTTCCTCAATAACTAAACGACTTGGTCCAATATTTTCGACTCATTTGTATGATTTGTCTACCTTTACTTAATTTTGTGAACATTTTATGTAGTTTAAGGTCAAATTTTATGCAGGAATATAAAAAATTATGAAGAGTTCACAAACTTTCAAGCACCACTCTAGATGGATCTATCCATCCAAAAATTATTTATTGGGGATTGAACAGAGGCGATTCTGTGCAAAAGTGTGACGTAGGTAGGGGCCCCATTCTTAAGACAGTTATGAGTCCCATTTATGAAATATTTTATCCATGGATATGCCATAAATGTCCAGTCAGGACAACTCCTTCAATTTTCCCCAAATTTGGTTAAGGACTCCAATTTCTAATGCTAACATTTCATTATAATATCACAGCATGCGAGGAAAAACCTTGTCAGACTGCAACTCACATCACGACCACCGGGTGGCCACATATAGCATAAACAACTCCCAACAGAGTATCGCAAAATTATGTTTTGTTTTGATTTTTTCAAGGCTGGAACCACTCACCTCAAGATACAGTATGTGGAGCCAAGAGGAAGGTGAGGATAAACACATCTGTGCATTCAAAAAGAAAGACTCTATAAAGGGATTATGCCATGATTGATGTAAAATCAGACATCATGATGATACCTTTCTAACAAAGCTTGAACTCACATGGGTCCAGAGATCTCCACATTCAATGCTCCAATTGATCTGCTAGATTCTATTCAGCCTGGCAGCTTAGGGGTGTGTCCTTTCTGCTGAAGCTCTCTCCCTGTAACTGCCACAGCTTCAAAAAGAACATATTGTTGGAGGCAGTTGATGAGCACATTCCACCAGCACAGTGATATGGAGAAAAAAAAAAAGGAAAAAACAAACAGAAGGTGGCGCTATACTGGCACATTTCATTGAATAACTCACTGGCCATGCAAAATTTTTAATTACATGCAATTACAAAAGTATTCAGATCCAGGTGCTGGTTTGAAAAATGTAGAATATGTTTTGTGACACAACTCCTTTAAAGGACCACTCAAGATAGGCCCCGAGGGGAGGGAGTTCTTCTACTGCTCTTCTTTGATTCACTGTCAGGCTCCACCCCTTGCTCTAGATATGACACAATGTATCAGTATTACTCAGACTGTTCCTTTAAGAATCATCAAGAACCTTGAAGACAACTTGGAAGGAGCTTTGGAGGGTTATGTTTTTCCATTCTCTGGATCGTTACATCCAGGATTTATGAAGCAGAACTGGATAGGCCTCGTGTCATTTATCCGTAACCTCTCTCACTCACTATGTAAGCAGACGGCGGGAGCCCGGCCTCATCTTTATTCATAAGACAATCTTAACTATTTGTTTCTGTCTTTCGCTGTTAATCAGCGCCTTCAAATTTTCGCCGGAATCACTTACTGTTTATTTTACGCCTCTGGTTCTGCTCTAGGAAATCTCCGACACATTATCCCCACTGTTCTGATTGCAAATTATTCTTATGATGGAAAAGCAGATGAATAGAAGACAAACCTCGCCGGCGGTACCGTCTGATTATCCGTTCTGTATAGCCGGGACCACCACGGTGCTAACCTTTCTCCGCTGCCTCTTAATACCATTGAGCCATGCCATGAAGACATTTGGCCTCGTAACATACACTGCATCCTGGGGAGATAAGAATTTTGTTTACTCCATAAAGCAAGCATTGCAGGACAGCGGGGAGCGTGCCTCTCACCGCTCCCTTGCATTCATAAATATCCTTTATGTATAAACTTTTTAAATTCATGCTCACATATGTACTTGAATGCAACAAGCTGGTGTTCTTTAGAATCAAGAAAAAAAAATTAGAATCAAGAAAAAAACAATCTCAAAAACAGACAACTCAAACATAAATAAAAAAAAAAGTTATAGTATAAATCTGTTAAACCATTTCATTTGCCACCATGTAAACCAAGGAAATACTTTGGTGCCCCAAAGATTAAGGGGACCCCCTGTTGGTGTAAATGGTGGAAGTACAGCTAATCCAGCTGTATATGGGTCTAGTAGAGGAGCTGTAGAGCATCAGCAAAAGTGGCCTGGCTGCATGGCTAAGCTAACAGTGAGGCTTAGGCTTCTTTCACACTGGTGTTAGGATTGTCCGGCAATGTTTGCACGAGTGTGCTGCCGGAGGTCCGCTCCGGCCCCCTGCCGGAATAGCCAGACAATCCTACCGCTAGTGTGAAGGAATCTTTAGTGGGCTGAAGTTTAGCAGTGTGATGGGGTGAGGTTTAGTGGTGTGATGGGGAGAAGTTTAGTGGTGTGATGTTGAGAAGTGTAGTGGTGTGATATTGAGAAGTGTAGTGGTGTGATGTTGAGAAGTGGAGTAGTGTGATGTTTAGAAGATTAGTGGTGTGATGTTTAGAGGTTTAGTGGTGTGATGTTGAGAAGTTTAGTGGTGTGATATTGAGAAGTTTAGTGGCGTGATGTTTAGAAGATTAGCGGTGTGATGTTGGGAAGTTTAGTGGTGTGATGTTGAGAAGTTTAGTGGTGTGATGTTGAGAAGTTTAGTGGTGTGATGTTAAGAAGTTTAGTAGTGTGATGTTGAGAAGTTTAGTGATGTGATGGGGAGAAGTTTAGTGGCGTGATGTTGAGAAGATTAGCGTGTGATGTTGTGAAGATTAGTGGTGTGATGTTGAGAAGTTTAGTGGTGTGATGTTGAGAAGTTTAGTGGTGTGATGTTGAGAAGTTTAATGGTGTGATGTTAAGAAGTTTAGTGGTGTGATGTTGAGAAGTTTAGTGACGTGATCTTGAGAAGTTTAATGGTGTGATGTTGAGTTTAGTGATGTGATGTGAAATGTTTAGTGGCATGATCTTGAGAAGTTTAGTGGCGTGATCTTGAGAAGTTTAGTGGCGTGATGTTGAGAAGATTAGTGGTGTGATGTTGTGAAGATTAGTGGTGTGATGTTGAGAAGTTTAGTGGTGTGATGTTGAGAAGTTTAGTGGTGTGATGTTGAGAAGTTTAATGGTGTGATGTTGAGTAAGATTAGTGGTGTGGTGTTGAGAAGTTTAGTGGTGTGATGTTGAGAAGTTTAGTGGCGTGATCTTGAGAAGTTTAATGGTGTGATGTTGAGTTTAGTGATGTGATGTTGAAATGTTTAGTGGCGTGATCTTGAGAAGTTTAGTGGCGTGATCTTGAGAAGTTTAGTGGCGTGATGTTGAGAAGATTAGTGGTGTGCTGTTGAGAAGATTAGTGGTGTGCTGGGGAGAAGTTTAGTGGTGTGATGTTGAGAAGTTTAGTGGCCTGATCTTGAGAAGTTTAGTGGCATGATGTTGAGAAGTTTAGTGGCGTGATGTTGAGTTTAGTGATGTGATGTTGAGAAGTTTAGTGGTGTGATGTTGAGAAGTTTAGTGGCGTGATCTTGAGAAGTTTAGTGGCGTGATGTTGAGTTTAGTGATGTGATGTTGAGAAGTTTAGTGGTGTGATGTTGAGAAGTTTAGTGGCGTGATGTTGAGTTTAGTGATGTGATGTTGAGAAGTTTAGTGGCGTGAATGGTGTAAATGGTGGAAGTACAGCTAATCCAGGTGTATATTGGTCTAGTAGGGAGGGGGGCCTTCCCAGCTGTAGAGCATCAGCAAAAGTGGCCTGGCTGCATGGCTAAGCTAACAGTGAGGCTTAGGCTTCTTTCACACTGGTGTTAGGATTGCCCGGCAATGTTTGCACGAGTGTGCTGCCGGAGGTCCGCTCCGGCCCCCTGCTGGAATAGCCAGACAATCCTACCGCCAGTATGAAGGAATCTTTAGTGGGCTGAAGTTTAGCAGTGTGATGGGGAGAGGTTTAGTGGTGTGATGTTAAGAAGTTTAGTAGTGTATTGTTGAGAAGTTTAGTGATGTGATGGGGAGAAGTTTAGTGGCGTGATCTTGAGAAGATTAGCGGTGTGATGTTGTGAAGATTAGTGGTGTGATGTTGAGAAGTTTAGTGATGTGATGGGGAGAAGTTTAGTAGTGTGATGTTGAGAAGTTTAGTGGTGTGATGTTGAGAAGTTTAGTGGTGTGATGTTGAGAAGTTTAATGGTGTGATGTTGAGAAGATTACTGGTGTGGTGTTGAGAAGTTTAGTGGTGTGATGCTGAGAAGTTTAGTGGCGTGATCTTGAGAAGTTTAATGGTGTGATGTTGAGTTTAGTGATGTGATGTTGAAATGTTTAGTGGCGTGATCTTGAGAAGTTTAGTGGCGTGATCTTGAGAAAGTTTAGTGGCGTGATGTTGAGAAGATTAGTGGTGTGCTGTTGAGAAGATTAGTGGTGTGATGGGGAGAAGTTTAGTGGTGTGATGTTGAGAAGTTTAGTGGCCTGATCTTGAGAGGTTTAGTGGCATGATGTTGAGAAGTTTAGTGGCGTGATGTTGAGTTTAGTGATGTGATGTTGAGAAGTTTAGTGGTGTGATGTTGAGAAGTTTAGTGGTGTGATGTTGAGAAGTTTAATGGTGTGATGTTGAGAAGATTACTGGTGTGGTGTTGAGAAGTTTAGTGGTGTGATGTTGAGAAGTTTAGTGGCGTGATCTTGAGAAGTTTAATGGTGTGATTTTGAGTTTAGTGATGTGATGTTGAAATGTTTAGTGGCGTGATCTTGAGAAGTTTAGTGGCGTGATCTTGAGAAGTTTAGTGGCGTGATGTTGAGAAGATTAGTGGTGTGCTGTTGAGAAGATTAGTGGTGTGATGGGGAGAAGTTTAGTGGTGTGATGTTGAGAAGTTTAGTGGCCTGATCTTGAGAAGTTTAGTGGCATGATGTTGAGAAGTTTAGTGGCGTGATGTTGAGTTTAGTGATGTGATGTTGAGAAGTTTAGTGGTGTGATGTTGAGAAGTTTAGTGGCATAATGTTGAGTTTAGTGATGTGATGTTGAGAAGTTTAGTGGCGTGAATGGTGTAAATGGTGTAAGTACAGCTAATCCAGGTGTATATGGGTCTAGTAGGGAGGGGGGCCTTCCCAGCTGTAGAGCATCAGCAAAAGTGGCCTGGCTGCATGGCTAAGCTAACAGTGAGGCTTAGGCTTCTTTCACACTGGTGTTAGGATTGTCCGGCAATGTTTGCACGAGTGTGCTGCCGGAGGTCCGCTCCGGCCCCCTGCCGGAATAGCCAGACAATCCTAACGCCAGTATGAAGGAATCTTTAGTGGGCTGAAGTTTAGCAGTGTGATGGGGAGAGGTTTAGTGGTGTGATGTTGAGAAGTTTAATGGTGTGATGTTGAGAAGTTTAGTGGTGTGATGTTGAGAAGTTTATTGATGTTGAGAAGTTTAGTGGTGTGATGTTGAGAAGTTTAGTGGTGTGATGTTGAGAAGTGTAGTGGTGTGATGTTGAGAAGTTTAGTGGTGTGATGTTGAGAAGTTTAGTGGTGTGATGTTGAGAAGTTTAGTGGTGTGATGTTGAGAAGTTTAGTGGTGTGATGTTGAGAAGTTTAGTGGTGTGATGTTGAGAAGTTTAGTGGTGTGATGTTGAGAAGTTTAGTGGTGTGATGTTGAGAAGTATAGTGGCGTGATCTTGAGAAGTTTAGTGGCGTGATGTTGAGTTTAGTGATGTGATGTTGAGAAGTTTAGTGGTGTGATGTTGAGAAGTTTAGTGGCGTGATGTTGAGTTTAGTGATGTGATGTTGAGAAGTTTAGTGGCGTGATCTTGAGAAGTTTAGTGGCGTGATGTTGAGAAGTTTAGTGGCGTGATGTTGAGAAGATTAGTGGTGTGATGTTGAGAAGAGTAGTGGTGTGATGTTGAGAAGATTAGTGGTGTGATGTTTAGAGGTTTAGTGGTGTGATGTTGGGAAGTTTAGTGGTGTGATGGGGAGAAGTTTAGTGGTGTGATATTAAGAAGTTTAGTGGCGTGATGTTTAGAAGATTAGCGGTGTGATGTTGGAAAGTTTAGTGGTGTGATAGGGAGAAGTTTAGTGTTGTGATATTGAGAAGTTTAGTCGTGTGATGTTGAAAAGTTTAGTGGTGTGATGTTGAAAAGTTTAGTGGTGTGGTATTGAGAAGTTTAGTGCTGTGATGTTGAGAAGTTTAGTGGCGTGATGTTGAAAAGTTTAGAGGCGTGATGTTGGGAAGTTTAGTGGCGTGATGTTGAGAAGTTTAGTGGTGTGATGTTGAAAAGTTTAGTGGTGTGATGTTGAGAAGTTTAGTGGTGTGATGGGGAGAAGTTTAGTGGTTTGATGTTGAGAAGATTAGTGGTGTGATGTTGAGAAGTTTAGTGGTGTGATGTTGAGAAGCTTAGTGGCGTGATGTTGAGAAGTTTAGTGGCGTGATGTTGAGTTTAGTGATGTGATGTTGAGAAGATTAGTGGTGTGATGTTGAGAAGTTTAGTGGTGTGATGTTGAGAAGTTTAGTGGCGTGATCTTGAGAAGTTTAGTGGCGTGATGTTGAGTTTAGTGATGTGATGTTGAGACGTTTAGTGGTGTGTTCTTAAAAAGTTTAGTGGCATGATGTTGAGAAGTGTAGTGGCGTGATGTTGAGAAGTTTAGTGGCGTGATGTTGAGAAGTTTAGTGGTGTGATGTTGAGAAGTTTAGTGGCGTGATGTTGAGAAGTTTAGTGGTGTGATGTTGAGAAGTTTAGTGGTGTGATGTTGAGAAGTTTAGTGGTGTGATGTTGAGAAGTTTAGTGGCGTGATGTTGAGAAGTTTAGTGGCCTGATCTTGAAAAGTTTAGTGGTTTGATGGGTCGAAGTTTAGTGGTGTGATGTTGAGAAGCTTAGTGGTGTGATGTTGAGAACTTTAGTGGCGTGATCTTGAGAAGTTTAGTGGCGTGATGTTGAGTTTAGTGATGTGATGTTGAGAAGTTTAGTGGCGTGATGTTGAGAAGATTAGTGGTGTGATGTTGAGAAGATTAGTGGTGTGATGTTGAGAGGTTTAGTGGTGTGATGTTGGGAAGTTTAGTGGTGTGATGAGGAGAAGTTGGGTGTTGTGATATTGAGAAGTTTAGTGGTGTGATGTTAAAAAATTTTAGTGGTATTGAGAAGCTTAGTGGTATGATGTTGAGATGTTTAGTGGCGTGTCGTTGAGAAGTTTAGAGGCATGATGTTGGGAAGTTTAGTGGCGTGATGTTGAGAAGTTTAGTGGTGTGATGTTGAGAAGTTTAGTGGTGTGATGTTGAGAAGTTTAGTGGTGTGATGTTAAAATGTTTAGTGGTGTGATAGGT
Organism: Rhinella marina; assembly: GCA_900303285.1. Taxonomy (NCBI): domain Eukaryota; kingdom Metazoa; phylum Chordata; class Amphibia; order Anura; family Bufonidae; genus Rhinella; species Rhinella marina. The sequence continues at coordinate 221,895 of ONZH01004063.1, forward strand.
CGAAGTTTAGTGGTGTGATGGGTCGAAGTTTAGTGGTGTGATGGGTCGAAGTTTAGTGATGTGATGTTGAGAAGTTTAGTGGTGTGATGTTGAGAAGTTAGTGGGCGTGATGTTGAGTCATTTAGTTGTGAGATGTTGAGAAGTTTAGTGTGTGATGTTGAGAAGTTTAGTGGTGTGATGTTGAGAAGTTTAGTGGCGTGATGTTGAGAAGTTTAGTGGCCCTGATCTTGAGAAGTTTAGTGGTGTGATATTGAGAAGTTTAGTGGTGTGATGTTGAGAAGCTTAGTGGTGTGATGTTGAGAATTTTAGTGGCGTGATCTTGAGAAGTTTAGTGGCGTGATGTTGAGTTTAGTGATGTGATGTTGAGAAGTTTAGTGCGTGATGTTGAGAAGTTTAGTGGCGTGATGTTTGATTTTAGTTGTGTGTGATGTTGAGATATTTAGTGGTGTGATGTTGAGAAGT